>JXCR01075773.1:18145-30851 GCA_002079205.1 Phalaenopsis hybrid cultivar
CTAAAAGTAGGGGTCCTAGAAGTAGAAGGAATATCCCTGACCTTACTTCCAGATCTCCAATCAACATGGAATCTTAAGTCTTAATGTTTGCAGGCCCAGTCGGTCTCTAAGGCTCAATCCTCACCTCATCATGTCTGAAATCAACTCCTTCATGCTTACAAAGTGTATAAATGAGAGCAGGGTGTGCCAATCCACCATTTTTCTCTCCCAGAGCAATGGATTGAGTGTTCAGATAAATGATAGAGCCTACATTCATATCCATCACTTGTTGAATACAATAGTTCAGGATGGCTCTATCCTTGGTCACTTCACTGTGATGGTTTGTTGGAATCATCCTCCCATAAATAAAATAATGTCATGCCTTTGATACTACATTTAACATAGAAAGGGGAAAGTTGACTTTAACTCTATTCTTTATTTTCCAAGCCCCTTTCTCACCATTCAGAAAAGAAATAACCTCATTTAAGGCCTCATTTATAGCAGAGAATGAATGATACTAGCATCTATAAACATCTTCTGACTGATAAAACTCATTTATTTTACTTGGAGTAAACTCCACCCTTTTTCCTTGAACAAAAACAAAATCATCAGAAGCCTCTAGAAAGTTGGCATAAAATTCCATAACTATCTCAGTTATCGCATCAGCAATAAAATAGTAGAAGTTTTTCCACTGCCGAGCGATAATCAATCGTTCAACTTCTCCNTTTTCCAAGTCCCTTTCTCACCATTCAGAAAAGAAATAACCTCATTTAAGGCCTCATTTATAGCAGAGAATGAATGATACTAGCATCTATAAATATCTTCTGACTGATAAAACTCATTTATTTTACTTGGAGTAAACTCCACCCTTTTTCCATGAACAAAAACAAAATCATCAGAAGCCTCTAGAAAGTTGGCATAAAATTCCATAACTATCTTAGTTATCGCATCAGCAATAAAATAGTAGAAGTTTTTCCACTGCCGAGCGATAATCAATCGTTCAACTTCTCCTCTCAGATTTTTGAAACCTCGATTTGAAATCACTTTCTTATTTTCTCAAAGATTATTAAATTGAGCACTAGCTTTAAAGCTAACAAATTTTTGCCCGTCATTTTTTTTTCTCGATCTAGGTGCCATAAGAAATCTAGAAAAAATTGATAAAATTTTGAATAAATTCCAAAATTCCAAAAATCAAATTGTAAAGCACATTAAACATAAATCCATTAAGTAAAAGGTTTCACCAAAGCATTTTCTCAAAATCTCTCAAAAAAAAACCAAAAATTTTCGGAACTAGGCAATGTGAAAAAAATCTTTGGTGAAAATAAAAAATTTTTACTTTAAAGTGTAGCTCTTACGTAGGGAANATTCTTTTTTTCTTTTTCTCGATTAAGGTGCCATAAGAAATCTAGAAAAAATTGATAAAAATTTGAATAAACTCCAAACTTCCAAAAATCAAATTGTAAAGCACATTAAACATAAATCCATTATGTAAAAGATTTTCACCAAAGCATTTTCTCAAAATCTCTCAAAAAAAAACAAAAAACTTTCGTAACTAGGCAATGTGAAAAAAATCTTTGGTGAAAATTAAAAATTTTTACTTTAAAGTGTAGCTCTTACCTAGAGAAAATGAAATATAAAGTTTTTTGTCTGTAAATCGCCTTAAACCCACCCAAAATCAAGCCATATGTGTGAAAATTAAAGGTTGAAGGTGACTTTAGGGGTAAAAATGGAGGTTTTGTGGTGAAAATTGTGAGTTACAGAGGTTATTACTGCTCTCGGGCTGAAGGCAACTCGACACCCATGCCAGCGCCATCAGCACCGAAGGCCCAAAATTCACTATTTTGATTTTTTCAAATTTTCAATTTCCTTTAGGTGGTGAGGGGAAAACATGGACCTGCCTTTTTCTCTTAACCTGTTGAATACCTCGGAGGTCTATTAAACTTGATTTATTTTATTTAATAAAATCATCCATAATCAAACCATTAAGGACTCACCAAGATATAATCTAGGAACCTTGTTTTTCCCGCTTTACATAAAATGCCCTTACATGCATTTTGAGTTTCAGGTGGTGGAATGAGAGCCTCATCACATACGCTTTTACAGTTTACAGTATTATCTTTTTCTATACTTTCCACACTGTACTTTTACACTTACAGAACTTGTATGTTAAACAACGATGTCACCCTGCATAAAAACCAAAACTGCTAGGATAATCGCAAAACCAAAATAAAAATTAAAATCAACAAAGTTAAAAATCACCTCCACAACATTCAAAATATAAAACAACTCAAAATTTAATCACAAACATCACAAAAATNTATCATATACGCTTTTATAGTTTACAGTATTATCTTTTTCTATACTTTCCACATTGTACTTTTACACTTATAAAAACCAAAACTGCTAGGATAATCGCAAAACCAAAATAAAAATTAAAATCAACTAAGTTAAAAATCACCTCCACAACATTCAAAATATAAAACAACTCAAAATTTAATCACAAACATCACAAAAATCACAATTACAACTAAATTAAGACGTCTCTATTGGATGATCAGGAATTCCTCGGAGGAGGTAACCTACGGTTGCTAACGAGGCTTCTCACGATCTANATTTTAAAGCTTAAAAATAATTTTAAAAGCTAAAAAAAAATTTCTTAATCCTTCACCTAAAAAATTTTAATAATTAAAAGAAAAATAAGAAAATAGTAAAATTTATTTCTCTGGGTTCTTTGACCTTAGAGAGATTTAATAAAAATGTAAAACTTAATTTTTCATATTTAAAATATTTTATAATTAATTATTACTCCAAAACCTAAAATAATTCTATTAATTCAAATAAAACTGAAATTTGGCCCAAGTGTTTTTTTTTTTGTCTAAGTCTACCTTCAGTAGAATTTCAAGTGATTAGGCTTTGTTTTTGTCAAGTTATTTAATTTTCTTTGAAATATCATATTCTTGCATATAAATAAATATATAAATTAAATTAAAATTTGAAAAATCACATTTTCTCCTCTAATTTCTTAACTGACCAATGAGTAAGGTGGGATAAAAGTTCCAAAGTCATTTGAATTAAATTTGATCAAATATGAGGTGATAGAGCCTTAGGGGCAAAAGTGTGATTTTGGAAATTTGACATTAATTAACACGTAAGCTTAATTCAACAAAAGGAAATGGGCAATCTTTGATATTAATTATCATATTCGGATGATTGAAACACAAGGGATTAAATGGTAGTAACCGATCTCACTTTTTCTACTTAAAAGATAAATTTTAAATTTCCTAAATGATTAAAATTTGGAAGTCTACCAAATTAAATGATCCTAGACTTAAGGGTATAGTTTTGGGTTTTGATAACTCACTAATTCAATACCCCTATCTGGTGTTCAAGTGACATTCAAATGTTTTGATGATGAATTATTATCACTTAAAATTTAGTCTCTTTCAAAATGGCTAAGACATCCATCAAGATCTTAAGGGCTTAGTAGTAACCTAAGCTAAATCAAATTTGATTAAATGGGGATTAGAAAAGTGAATATAACAAGAAATTGAACACTACAAGCCCAAGTTAAAATCAAAATTGGCTAATTGTCTTAATAACACTAACTTGCCCCTTTAAGGGTCTCCACCTGTATAATTCTCAAATTGAATGATAAATGATAATCACCCTAATCTTAGGGATAATCAAAATATCACTATTCATTGAACACTAGAAATATTTACAAAATGGATTATTAAGTAACTTAATAAGTTTAAATGAGCTCAAAAATTTTCACTAGGTGGTGAGGGGAAAACATGGACCTGCCTTTTTCTCTTAACCTGTTGAATACCTCGGAGGTCTATTAAACTTGATTTATTTTATTTAATAAAATCATCCATAATCAAACCATTAAGGACTCACCAAGATATAATCTAGGAACCTTGTTTTTCCCGCTTTACATAAAATGCCCTTACATGCATTTTGAGTTTCAGGTGGTGGAATGAGAGCCTTATCATATACGCTTTTATAGTTTACAGTATTATCTTTTTCTATACTTTCCACATTGTACTTTTACACTTATAAAAACCAAAACTGCTAGGATAATCGCAAAACCAAAATAAAAATTAAAATCAACTAAGTTAAAAATCACCTCCACAACATTCAAAATATAAAACAACTCAAAATTTAATCACAAACATCACAAAAATCACAATTACAACTAAATTAAGACGTCTCTATTGGATGATCAGGAATTCCTCGGAGGAGGTAACCTACGGTTGCTAACGAGGCTTCTCACGATCTAAATAAAAGTATGGAACTCATTAAGGGGAGTTTAGTAAATTCATTTGGATTAAGAGAATCCAATAGAAAATAGTGGTACCAGAATGAGGGAACCGTGGGATGCTAACATGTGTCGCTCTAATTAACTTTAACATGCCCCCATAAATTTTTTTAAAGAACTACAACCATATGGCCATCTCATTTGACAACATAAATTCCCACCTAAAAAACTTAAACTCCTCAAGGCAATGAGCTTGGAGCTAGCACTGTGGGCAGCACAGCCATCTTCAACAGCAAAACCTATCTTCCTTAGCTAAACCAATTTCCTTCCTCAGAATTAAACAACCAAAGCCATAGAACTTTGAGGTCGTTTGCTTATGCAACATAAATCCTCACATTATCTTTAGGCCTTTGTATAGCTCTGCTGCATAATATAAGCCCTACATGTCTTAGGTTTCTGAGGTTGTCGTTCGTCACAAACTAAATCGTCACGTCTTTCAGACTATTTGTGTGATCGTTTCACATGAATGTAAGCCCTAATTAAATAAAATTGGCAGGATGAAACATTCAAATAATTTCTCCTCAAAACTAAAGCCGAACTATAGGGTAGACTGGGAAGTCACCAAGGTTCACCTCCGGAGCTATGACATCCTATAGTTCTTCCTCCTTTGGACTCTACAACAAAATGCTCCAAGTTTGAACCATTCATCTTTCACACCTCTTTATTCAATTTCCTTGAAAATTCTCAGCCTTTTAAACTCTCTGATGATAATATTCCATGATTTTTATCAAGAGTATTCTTAGGTGACTTCGGTTATCTAAGATGTAATTAACTATAGCGGCTTGCCATTATAGGAAGTTTGTCTGAACCCAGCTTAGTATGAATCCTATTTAATTCTTCATATTAAATAGGGGAATTTGTTGGCAAATAAAATGGTTTCACAGACAAAATGGATGTCATATATTTCTTAGTTTATTTGATCAAGTCTCATCCTCAAGTCTTGTGTTTATCCTTCGGGATAGGTACAAGATTTGAGGTATAGTGCTCTTTCATTTAAACAATAAAAAATTTGGGGTCAATTTGATTTCATATTTTTCCAAAACTTATATATATATATATATATATATTTATATATATGTAGATTAAAATTTCCTTTTGAAGCGGGCGATAGAATTTTCAATTCCGGCAGCCGACAGCTTCCAACAAGCAACTCCTCAACTTTTTAGTGCCAAGAAAGGGTTAACAACTTAGGGCAGACCTATAACGGACCATCTGAGGCAAAACTAGGTAATAAAGATTTTATTTTTATTTGAATTTATAAAGATTAAATTAGGAAAAAGTCCTAAGAGGCTTGATCCAAACATAACTTTACTAGCCAATGTGTTGATCTAGTGAATAACGCATGGCTAAATAGAATCAACAAGCTTAAGTCACATTAATAAGGGACATCAAAAGCTTAATTATGGTTAGATAAAACTGAAGTCAGACCTTAGTTGGACCCAAGGCACCCTTGAATCTCTTACATGGTAGAGCAAATGGCTTTATAGTGCTAGTTCTTTGAATGTCCTGTGTTGCTTTCATAAACTTATGTTAGATTATATGAATTGCATCAATGCATTGCATCCGTTATTGCATTTCACCATGGCAACACGACTTTGTGTCCTGACATCAAGATGCTATGTTGTTAATTTTGTTACAATTGTGTAAATTTTATGCGTTTTGAGAGGTTTAAATTTCATAAATTTGAGTTATTTAAGCAACACACTTTTACAATTTTAAGGGTTTTTTCTTCGTAATTATGTGTAGCAACTAAAGAAAATATGGGAAAAAATATTTATTTTAAATATCCATTCTTCCTTTATTTTAGAATTTTTCTCTTAAAAAATCTATCATCAGTCACTCTGTGTTATATCTATTGGGGCGCATTTGTTGTCCTCAATACAACTTTCACAACTTGACAACGTAAAACAAATTGTCAAAAGTAAATGTTCATTGTAATTTTTTATAAGTGGAAGTTCAAATTCTACGATTACACTTGAATTTACTTATAACGATGTCTGATCAGAAAACAAATCAAGCGATTATCTAGAACATTTGACCTTGCTAGAGAGGGTGCCCATTTTATCAAGCCTTTGTGCCTGAATCTGTTACACATTGATCAAGAAATATAAAGAGCTTAGTAATAAGATATTATACATTTCATCCCCTTTACCACTCCCGTATGACGCATACCTAAGCTTGTAAAAGAGTCGGAACGAGCTCAAGACAACCCCGGCTTGAGCATGAACTTGATTATTTTTACTGAGTTCAAGCTAGAGCTAGACCTTAAGTCCACGTCTTTAAGCTGATTTGTTTAACATAAAAGAGATAAAATGATATTAATTAATGCTAGCTTTATAATGAGATAACAAATAGAATGAACAATTAGGAGATAAATAATAAGAAATCACCTAATATAGTACAAAGTATTGCTTTTATGTATTTTTTATACCTTAAAGATAAAGTCTTGAAATTAAATATATTTTGAGTATATTTTATCTTAATATTTTTTTAAATGAGCCAGCTCGCGACCTAACGAGTCAAGTCAGAGCAGGCTGGAGCTTGGCTTGTTAGCTCATCAACCTCACTTCACGAGCCACTTATCGAGCCGAGCTCACGAATCAGCTTGACTCACTTACACCCCTACACGAAGCCCATCCCTCATTTCATGAGATCTTCTCTTCCACTTCACCTATTTCATCTTCCCTTAATTGCTCTCTCCACAAGCGCCACAGTCTCCCCCTTTTGCTTCACCACTTACACCTCCATTTCTCCCAACAAAACTCAAAGAAACCCCTTCTTTTCCAAGTCTCCATCTACTGCAACCCCTCCTATCCAATGACTACAACACACTCTTGCTACCGAATATTGATAACCACACAGAAACCTCACAGTAAACTCCCTCACCTCTTCTCTCATTTCATATTTTCTTCTCGAGGGAAGGTAGGGCATCAAATTTTCAGAGCCCACAACATATATACCTCAATTTGCATGTTTTTCCAATATGATTTAAGGAAATAATTAATTTAATATAAATTGTTATATTAAATCAACTTATTCATGTCAAATATTTACAAAAATATTCTTTCAACCATTTTAAAAAGAGGTTATGTTTCATGCAAATTCTACAAAAAATAATGAATTCAATTATAACATATAAGATAGCATATTATAAAAATACTTATATAAAATAAATCGTTACATGCATTAATAATTTTAACCCATAATATTAGCAATTTAAGTATGATAATTTATGATAAAGAAAATATTCAAGAAAATGGAATTATTTTCATTTGCCTATCTTAAATCAAGTTTTGGGAAAAGCTTTACCTCTTAAGGGTGCAAGTTATTTGAAGAAATCTTAGTTCTAGATTGCTTTCATAAGTTAATTTATCGAAACCCTTCGTGGGTTAGCAAGATATTAGTGACCATAAAGCAATCTTTATATATTTCTAATATCAGGTTATTTGCAATCCCCACTTGACTAATGATTATGACCTCATGATAAAATTGGTCTTATTGAAAATAGAAATTCTTCTCCAACAAAAGAATCCTCAACAACTTTTATATAGGAATCACAAGAATATTGCCTATATTGTGTTATTTCTCAAGTGTCTTGAAGTTAAATCAACCAATTCCATATAGTATTACTGTCTTGACCTAACCCTTGGCTAGTTTAAGTAACTTGAATATTGATACACTAAAAATATATGTATTTTTAGACCCATATTTTACACTCATTTTTAGTGATATTGCACTTTAATGGAAGGTATTTTTATGTTTTCTTACAGGTAATTGAATTTTGGACTTAAAATAAAAAGGAAGCAAAAATGATGAAATTTGGAGCAAAAATGAAGAAGTTGAAGTTTGTTCAGCGCCGACAGCGCAGCTTTTGAAATTTGTTCAACGCCAACGACGTCATTTGACAGCGAGCATCGAATTAGATTGCGGAACATTGTGCCGACGGCGCTAATGTCGGTTCAACCCCTATTTCTAGATGATTTGACGAANTTGGACTTAAAATAAAAAGGAAGCAAAAATGATGAAATTTGGAGAAAAAATGAAGTAGTTGAAATTTGTTCAGCACCGACAGCGCAGCTTTCGAAATTTGTTCAACGCCAACGACGTCATTTGACAGCGAGCATCAAATTAGATTGCGGAACATTGTGCCGACGGCGCTAATGTCGGTTCAACCCCTATTTCTAGATGATTTGACGAATTTAAATGCTTTTTAAAGAGTTTTTGGAGGCACCTATTGAAGAAACGACACTAAGCTTTATTTGGTGTCAAAATTGATCAGAAAAGTGACTCTTCCTAAAATCTCATCACCCCAATTCAACCTTCCACGCATCACACATTCTTCCATTTTTCATTCCATACCCATTTAAAGTCCATTAATCTTATAATTTAGAGTTTTTTGGGGAGATTAAGTGTGAAATCTTCTATGAGAGTATTGGAGAAAACGAAAAGTGATAGATTTCTTCTTCCTACATTTCCTAGGAGAGGCTACAAGGGATTTGCTTTGNCTTTTCATTCCATACCCATTTAAAGTCCATTATTCTTATAATTTAGAGTTTTTTGGGGAGATTAAGTGTGAAATCTTCTATGAGAGTGTTGGAGAAAACGAAAAGTGATAGATTTCTTCTTCCTACATTTCCTAGGAGAGGCTACAAGGGATTTGCTTTGAGAAAGAGTTTCAGATAAGTGTTGTTTGTTTATTAGTTTTGTATAAACATACTTTTACATATGAAATTTGTGTTTTGTTGTATCTTTCTCATAAAGTATGAGTAGTTTACTTAATCCTTCTCCCTACTCTGAGATATGTTTAAATGAAGAGAAAATATAGATGCGTCGATATTAAAATATAAATTAAATTGTGGTGATTTTTCAACTTTGAACTCAATTTAATTTTTAATCTGACCAATTGAATTGTTAAAATATGTTGTGAAACATATGATCCAGAAAATGGAGTATGAGTTCTATAACAGAATGAGTATCACATTTGATTCCATGAAAAAGAACTTCGTTCATGGAATTAGTGTAGATAAATAAAAAAATATACTTTATTGGGTGTAGAATTCGAGAATCTTTGAGGTGATAGACTAACATCCTCAATTCGGTCTTAGTATTTAAAAACTAAAGTGAGAGTTACCCTTCAGGTAAAGGGAAGTGGGAGCTCTCGAATGGGAGCCAGTATACTCCTAGCCTAGCCATGAATTTAGGGACTAAACCTGGGATTAGCCAATGATTTTCTATAACACTGTACCAGGGTAGAGAATTAAAACTGCTCTTATTTAGCACAATACATATTAAAACCATTTATCTCATCTTATTTTAGTGATGCCTTCAGGTGAAGGGAAATGGGAGCTCTGGAGTGAGAGCCAGTATTCTCCTAGCCTAGCCACAAATTTAGAGACTAAACCTGAGATCAGCCAATTTTTTTTCTATCACACTGTAACATGGTGGAGAATTAAAACTGCTCCTATTTGGCACAATACATATTAAAACCATTTATCTCATCCTATCTTACCAAAATCTCATTATAGTGGGAAAGATGTTTTTTCACATAAAAAATCTTCATCACATAAATATAGTTTAATAGTTTAGTAGTTACTGTTTAAACTCCGTATTTCAGTTTTTTTATTAGTTAAATAAATTAATTCTAATAATATCTCAACATTCAAAATTAGTGATAGTAATTTCGTTTTGACTTTCTATGAATTTCATAGTAAATTTATCATTTCAAATTTAAACCTTCCCAATGGGATCGATATTTGGGGCTTAAATAAAAAGTTCTTTATTACTTGATAACGATACGTATACTTGCGTAGAATCTCAACATTGATTGCTTAAATTTCTAATTCATAAAATATTGCATCAAGCTTTTGGCACCGTTGCATAGCGGAGTTAACTATATAATTTTACACAACTATATTTCATATCGTGATCAAGTTTTTGGCGTCGTTGCGGGAGAAGGTAACTGTAAATTAAATAAATTTTGTAAATTAGGAAAGTTAGAGATAATAATATATATAAAAAAATTTAAAGTTTAAAAAAAATTCAAAACGAAAATATATTATTATTTAAGAGTCATTTTTAAGAAATTTTTCTTTGCTTATTAAATTTGTTTATGCAAAATAGCGGATCTGAACGTTTAGTACCTTACGATTCAGAATTAGAACGTACTATTAGAAAAATTCGAAAACAACAAAAAGAAATTAAGAACTTAAACGAAATGGCGAATAACTTACATAATCAAATAAAAAAAATTGACAAAGACCTTTAAAAGATTATGCTAATCCGACAGCATATGAATTTCACTTAACTATTCAAAATTTTGATGTTGTTGCTAATTCATTTGAGTTTAAACCTGTTATTATCCAAATAGTACAAAATAATCAGTTTGGAGGAATAACTACTGAAGATCCAAATTTACATCTTGCTAGTTTTTTTTTTAAATTTGTGCTATTTTTAAATATGACGGAGAGTCTAATGATGTTGTTAGGCTTAAACTTTTCCNAAAAAATTGACAAAGACCTTTAAAAGATTATGCTAATCCGACAGCATATGAACTTCACTTAACTATTCAAAATTTTGATGTTGCTGCTAATTCATTTGAGTTTAAACCTGTTATTATCCAAATAGTACAAAATAATCAGTTTGGAGGAATAACTACTGAAGATCCAAATTTACATCTTGCTAGTTTTTTTTTAAATTTGTGCTATTTTTAAATATGACGGAGAGTCTAATGATGTTGTTAGGCTTAAACTTTTCCTTTTTCATTAAGGGATAAAGCCAATGCTTGGTTAAATTCATTGGCATCTCGATCTATCAGAACTTGGGGAGAACTATCACAAAAATTCTTAACTAAAAATTTTTCACCCTCGAAAGCTGCTAAGCTTAGAAATCATATTATATCTTTTTGTCAGTTTGAAGGGAAATTGATATATGAAGCTTGGAAAGATTAAAAATCTTCTTAGAAAATGTTCACACAATGCTCTACCAGATTGGTTAATAATTCAAAGATTTTATAATAGATTAGTAGGACCACTTAGAACTATTATAGATGCTGCTGCGAGTGGACCACTAATGTCAAAACCTTTTAATTAAGCATATTTTTTAATTGAAGAAATGACTACTAACAATTTTCAAAGACCTCTGAAAGGGAAAATCCTAAGAGAGCAGCTAGTATTCATGATTCTGATGCAATATCTATTTTAGCATATTAAATTGTTGCTATTTCAAAAATAGATTGATCAAATATGGGTGAACAATTCTCAAATACCCTCAGTATTAGAGGAAAATTCACTAGGACAGATTATTGAAACTAAATCATCTTATGAAACTTTAAATGCTATAAATAATCAAAATAACAATCCTTATTCTATCTTTTATAATCCTGGATGGAAAAATCACCCTAACTTTAGTTGTAATAATTATAACAATTCGGTAAATCCCTCCAGAAATTTGAACAACCAAGGAAATCCTGGTTATCGACCTTATTATCCTCCTAAATCTAGCTCTAATCCTAACCCATAAGTTAAGGAAAAGAAGTTGACGATGAAAGAAGTAATGTTAAACATGAAAAATCAAATACAAAATCAAGAGGCTGCTATTAGAAATATTGAAAATCAATTAGGACATATTGCTACTGCACTCAGTAACAGGCCTTCTCGAATTCTTCCAAGCACGGTGGAAGTTAATCCAAAGGCTAAAAATAAGGAGCAAATTAAAGCTATTCAATTACGAAGTGTAAAAGAAGTTGAAACATTGATCCAAAAAGAAACTGAAGTTGATAAAGAGAAGGAAGCAATGGAAAGTGACCAAAATGAAAATGAAGAAACACAAGGTCCTTTAGAAATACCATTACCTCCGTTTTCTCAAAGACTGAAGCAGAAAAACAAAGATAAACAATTTTTCGGGCTTAAATAGAAAGTCTTTTATTACTTGATAACGATATGTATACTTGTGTAAAATCCCAACATTAATTGCTTAAATTTCTAATTCATATAAAATTGCATCAATTTTTTGATACCGTTGCATAGCGAAGTGAACTATATAATTCTACACAACTATATTTCACATTGGGATCAAACATCACCCTCAGCTATTGTAAGTAAAGCCCCAACTCCTATCTCATTTTTAGCAAAGCTTATGAAATCATTGATTGCTTATGGGCACTTATGAGATATGTAATGAACATCTTTTAGAAATCAATAAAAAATATTATTGTCCTTAACAAAAGGCATGAAAGAATTTAAGAGGTGACTTTGAATGTGATAAAAAATAAATAGAACTTTAGAGATCATTTTTTAACCTTTCATTCTTTTTTGCCAGTTGATTATTTGTTAGGAGTCTCATTCCTCCATGTTCATAAATCATTCTCATTTGTTTTATTGTTATACTTCTTACATAAGTTGATTTTTT
>JXCR01075773.1:34411-47390 GCA_002079205.1 Phalaenopsis hybrid cultivar
TGATCCTCCAATTTTCTCTCGGTTATGTGGTTCTTCCACTAGTGGAAGTAGTGGTAGTTCTTCTCGAGTATATATTTATTTTTTCTTTATCAGTTGGAGCTATTCACTCTCCTACTCCTTAAGTTCACATCTGTAGTTTCTTCTTCTTGAGATATAATTATCAAATCTTTTGGTGTTTCTTCTTTGTTGGAAAGATCTAATTTGACGACAAGCGGTGCACTGTGGTACTCGAGAATTGTTTCCTCACTCCCAGTGCTATCGTAAGCGATATCATCGATATCTTCTTTGGTTTTTTTAGCTAGTTCATCGAACTAAAGTATAATTTGAGGATCAAGGAACAAGATTGAGGCTAGAATGGTCAAAATCAGTTACGTTATCGCCAGAAATAGTTAAAATGTAGCAAAAATCACAATCATTATATTCATAATATATTGGAGGGGTAAAAAGATAATCATACAAAGTCAGAGGTTCGAGGAATTTCTTCTTCAAATCAGAAACAACTAATCTAGCAGAGGTAGCCCCTATCCTAACCCCCGAGCTATCAGTCTTTAAAGTGGCGTTCTTCTTCTTCTTTATCTTTGAAGATGACGAATCTTCTGGTGAAATCTTCGTCTCGGGTTTGACAGGTTGAAGATTCTGAACGGAGGCTTGTTTTGAAGCATTCTGGATTTGGTTTAATATTTTTTTGGATGATTTACTCGAGACTGCATTCCATCCATCTTCTCCAGTATATGCAGAAGATTGTTTTGATGAATCCTGAATTTGGTTTAGGACCCTCTTGAGCTTATCCCAAGTCGTATTCCATCCATCTTCTCTAGTATATGGATCAATCTAAAAGATTGGCTCAGTCCAAATCATATTTATGAAAACTTTTTCAGGTTCTTTTAAATATTCTTTCGGAATTTTTATATTCCCTTCTTTAAGGTTCTTCTAGAGCTAATCCTAAAGGATGAAACATTCTTCTATAGTAACCTGTGATATGGGCAATAATTTGGTTCATCCTTCTTGTTGACCTCTTTGGGTTTCTTTGGATCTAGTAATTTAAATTCAGACTTCTTCATCAGACTTTTGAACATATTGGATATGGCCTCATCTTTAAAAGAATACACAATTTTCTATCGTTCTGTCAAAGATACTCTTTTATTCTCTGTTCGGAATGATCTTCCTTAAGGTGATCGTTGGTTGGACTGGCTACTCTGTTTCTGAGCATGCTGCGAAGATTGGCGAGGATTTTCGGGATATATCTTCATTGGTTATTTTTCTTTATCAATTGTTGCTACCGTTCCTGACTTCTTTTCAAATTCTCTTGTTTCCTTGGATTTATCATGAGAATCCATATGTTTGATTTCTTCTTGAAGACTTTTGGCTTTACTAAGTAGCTTCTCGAAGATTTAATGGTGAGTCCCTTGAGCATGAAAGCTACTAGCTCATGAATGCTTTTAANCTAAGTTAGGGGTATTTAAATAAATAATAAAAGCCCTATTTATCTATTTAAACCGCGTGTGCTGACTAGATCCTAGGCAGCTCCAAAGGCATGTATGACGCGCTCTGGTTGGACGCTGCCGTCCACATAGCTTGCTAACTCGGCCCGCTGTTTAAGTCCCGAAGCGTTGTCCAGCTCGATCTCCCCCGTTCGTTTGATACACACTTGATTGAACGGCTCCCCGTCATCATCCACAATAGAATGATACCGCTCGTCCACACTAAAACCCTAAAATCTCATATTAAACTCAACCAAATCACTTCGGATTTGATTCTATGGACTCGCCTAAGTGAGACGCACACATCCATAAGGTTAATGTACCATGAAATCAAGCCTAAGTAAATGGAGAATTAAAATNTTAAGTTAGGGGTATTTAAATAAATAATAAAAGCCCTATTTATCTATTTAAACAGGGTGTGCTAACTAGATCCTAGGCAGCTCCGAAGGCATGTGTGACGCGCTCTGGTTGGACGCCACCGTCCACATAGCTTGCTAACTCGGCCCGCTGTTTATGTCCCGAAGCATTGTCCAGCTCGATCTCCCCCGTCCGTTTAATACACACTTGATCGAACGGCTCCCCGTCATCATCCACAATAGAATGATACCACTCGTCCACTCTAAAACCCTAAGATCTCAGATTAAACTCAACCAAATCACTTCGGGTTTGATCCTATGGACTCGTCTAAGTGAGACGCACACATCCATAAGGTTAATGTACCATGAAATCAAGCCTAAGTAAATGGAGAATTAAAATGAGCTCGGTAGGAGGAGAAGTTTTATACCTATGCTCTGAGAAGGGAGGCTCCAATCAGAGGTGCTCGACACGTTTGTTGCGGTCTAAGGAGGCTAGGGATTGAGTCCCTGGTCTTTGTGTAAGGCCTAGGTATGAATTCGACCAAGCTCGATTTCAGGTGTTTGTCTAGGGCTATGGTAGAGGCTCTGTGGAAGGGGGATTTGATGGGGCTTTAGCTTCTTTCACTGTTGTGAAGNAGCGGCTCTGTGGAAGGGGGATTTGATGGGACTTTAGCTTCTTTCACTGTTGTGAAGGTGTGGGTGAAGTTAATTTGTGTTTGATGGACTGTGGAGGTGTATTGGGTTCCGTCATGTTTTCCGACAAGGTTTCAAGCTCAAAATTGAGCCCCAACAATGAGAATGGGTGAGAGAAAATGGTTGGAATGCACTGAGGGGATCTTAGGGAAGCTCTGTCTGAAGTTTGGAGAGGCCTCTCTAAAGAAATTTTAGCACTTAGTTTAACGGTCATGGAGGTGGCCTTTTATAAAATCTGGGTTATGGTGGTTGTCATGGCCAATTAGGAGGTGTAATGTGGTCCTTAAGTGGAGGGCAGAGGAGCTCCACAGTTTGATTTGGATGAGCTGGCCTCTAGGTTTGATTTGGTTGAGGTGCCATGGGAGTGGCTCTCGGTTTTGTGCTTAGCCAGGGGGACGTGGCTAGGAGCTCAGGGAACCTAGAGGAATCCATCACAATAATTTAATGCAAATGTGCTTTAACAAAAATATCTTAAGCATGTGCATTTTTGGAAATAAGATCCCTTAATTTGGGGGAACTTTGTTCCATGGCTTGATTTNTCATGGAGGTGGCCTTTTATAAAATCTGGGTTATGGTGGTTGTCATGGCCAATTAGGAGGTGTAATGTGGTCCTTAAGTGGAGGGTAGAGGAGCTCCACATTTTGATTTGGATGAGCTGGCCTCTAGGTTTGATTTGGTTGAGGTGCCATGGGAGTCGCTCTCGGTTTTGTGCTTAGCCAGGGGGACGTGGCTAGGAGCTCAGGGAACCTAGAGGAATCCATCACAACAATTTAATGCAAATGTGCTTTAATTTAACAAAGATATCTTAAGCATGTGCATTTTTGGAAATAAGATCCCTTAATTTGGGGGACTTTGTTCCATGGCTTGATTTACATGATTTCATGGTGTTTGGACTGGTCAATAAGTCCAACTAATGGCTGTGGTGGAGTTAATTTGGTGGCTTTAGNCGTGATTTCATGGTGTTTGGACTGGTCAATAAGTCCAACTAATGGCTGTGGTGAAGTTAATTTGGTGGCTTTAGGGTGGTTAGGTCACATTTAGTGCATGGGTACAAGAGGGTGCAAATGTCCAAAACTTAGGTTTGGGCTAGGTTAGCCATGTTAATTGGCCCAAATAATTGTTTCATTTGGTGTATATGATCATAAGGAACAACTTTAGTGAAGGATGGAAGTGGTTTTGAGTCCAATTTGGTCATGTTGGGCTAGGCTTGGGTCTAGCTCTGGTTATCCTTGGTCTAAGTCCAAATTGATTGTTANCTGGTTTCTACCAGTTAAACCCCTTTTGTTCCAAGCACAAATAAATTGATTAATATCAGAGGTTACACATTCCCCTCTTTGAATTAGGCCTAAATGTTAATTAAGGCAAGATTTCCAAAATTACACATTTGCACCTCAAGCTCTATCACATCATAATTTGTCAAATAAAATTCAAATGACTTTGAAATTTTTATCCTACCTCATTCATGGGTCAATTGAGACATCACAGGGATACAATCTTTCAAAATTTAATTTAATTAATGTAATTATTTCATGCAAAAATAGGATTTTTCAAATAAAATTCCTAACTTGACCAAGGTAAACTCTAATCCCTCGAAATTTTTACTGGAGGTAGACCTAAACTAGATAAGCATTTAGATCAAATTTCATAATTTCTTGAATTCTCTNGATACAATTTTTCAAAATTTAATTTAATTAATGTAATTATTTCATGCAAAAATAGGATTTTTCAAAGAAAATTCCTAACTTGACCAAGGTAAACTCTAATCCCTTGAAATTTTTACTGGAGGTAGACCTAAACTAGATAAGCATTTAGATCAAATTTCATAATTTCTTGAATTCTCTCTGATTTATTCGAATTATTTCAATTTCTGAGTTATTTAATAAAAATAAAATATTTTAGTTGGTGAAAATTAAGTTTTGTATTTTTAAAAAATCTCTCTAAGGTCAGAGAACCTAGAGGAGCAAGTTTTATTTTTTTTTTTGTTTTTTTTTTATTTACTGGAATTATTTTAGTGAAAAACTCATTTTTAGCCTTGAAAGATTATTTTTAGGTTTTGAAATTAAATATCTTTATTTAGGAGGAAAAAATATTCTAATTGTTCCTTAGTGATTAGGAAGTAATTTAGAACATTCCCATGAGTTTTATTATTTTTTGTGATTTTTATGAATTTTTAATTATTTAAATATTTAGAATAGGCTAAAAATCAAGTTTTTTTTCTAAATATCATTTTATTTTTAAAAAAATACCCCTGATCACAGAGAACTCAGAAAACTAAGTTTTATAATTTTTTGAGTTTTATTTTTATTTTTAAAAATCATTTAAGTGTTAAAAGTGGTATTTATCTTTAAAAATGAACTTAAGTTGTCAAATGAACTCAAAATATTTTGAATTTTTTATGATGAGTTCCCTGGATCATAAATCACAGTGGAGATTAAAAATCAAGTCATTTAAATGTTTATATTTTCCAAAATTAATTATTTTAGTAATTTGGCATTTGTAAAATTTAAGGGTATTTTAAATGACTTGACCCATGAAATTATTTTCAAAGGTTTCTCTAGTCATGGTGGACCTTCAAAAATTTTTCTTAGAATTTTCTAATCAGTATGATAATTTCCATGATTATTTTAAAAAAACAATGTGGAATAACTTGAAAAATATGGATCTCTCTATTGGGATCTCCTCTGACTTGAGAAAAATTAGAGGATGTTTCCCTTAATAGAGGCTACAACATGCCAAAATTCCAAGCCAAGGTGATGTACCAAAATGCATGGAGAATCAAATGATCCCAAACATTGTTTAATTAATTAAAAATANGACAATTTTATGGATACTCTCGTACCCATTGGTACCCATTAAAGGATGGAATCTACTTCCTCATAGGAGTGGATATGTTTCCAGTAATATTAACTCATCCTGGTGAGGATCTTCCTCAACAGGTATCTCCTTATGAGCCTGGGCTTTAGTAGCCCTCCGAACCCTCCTATTACAATTTCTCCTTTTTGTTTGAGTTAGTGGTGTAGTCTTTAAACTTGATCTGATTTCAGATACTGATGGAGAGATAACCAATCCCTCAGTCAGATCTTTAATGATCATAACTTCTTTTCCCTTAACGACAACAGGAACAATAGGCTTAGTGGGTGTCATGGTGGAAGTAGTCTTGACCCTCTTACAAGAAAGGAAGTCCTGAAGGCAGTTCACGTTAAATTCAACAGATGCCTCCTAAACTTCTGAAGTGTTGACTTTCATTATGATTAATGGAGCTTTCCCAAGAACGACCTTGAGATCTTCAAATACTACTCCAAACTTGATGGTGGGAGCGACATTACAAGCGTCGCGGCTCGTCAGCAGGTTGCAGGAAAAAGAGAGCTTTGGGCACACCATTACAATAGCTTTAAAAGAGAAAGCTCTAAGGTTATTTGTTTTACCAAAAACTCGTAATCTTTGTGCAAGCACTAAAATTTAACAGAGATCGATTTGTAGACCGGGTAAGTTTTTTTTATTTAGTTTATGAGGAGTTTTAAGATTTTAGTAAAAGTAGTTTAAAAGTAGAAAAATTGATTAATATAAGGAAATTTTAAAAGTGCGTGCAACACAACACAATTTGATTTAATTTACAAAATAGCAAATCAAAGTCAAAAAGGAGATGTGAAGTGTTTAGGACCCAGTGCGAGACCGACTAAACAACGCACAATACCCAGGTCAAACTAGTCCACCAACACACCTATTGGGGTCCAAAAAAGTCCTTAATGGCCTCCTGAACCTCTCTGTTCAAAGGTAATTGAACAGACGGTCTTGAAGTCCAAAAGAGTTGACCATACTTTCCCAATATAGAAATAGGTAAAGCATGCCAATGGAAGAAAGGTAATTTGGTTCATGAGGGACATGAACTCATTACCGATGATGAAGATAATATTTCTTGATTTAAATGGAGAGAAAATCTCAACCCCAGTGGAGTCGTCAGAAGCTGTCAACACTATTTTGGTTAAGGAGTTGCCCGTTAAAAGCTGTTGGTCGTTGGAATAGACCGCCGGAATTGAAATCTCGTTGCCAGATTCGGAAAGGCATTTAATTTACTTATATATATATAGTTTAGAAAAATATGAACTCAAACTGACCCCATGTTTTTCATAGTCTAAATGAAAGAGCACTTTACCTCAAACTCTGTATCTATCCCGAAAGATAAACACAAGACTTGAGGATGAGGCTCGATCAAATAAACATAGAAATTTATGACATCTGTTTGGTCGGCTAAACCATTTTATTTGACGAAAAATTCCCCTATTTAATATGAAAAATTAAATAGGGTTTATATTAAGTTGGGTTCAGAAAAGCTTCTTATAAGGGCAAGCCCTATAGTTAATTACATCTTAGACAACCAAAGTCACCTAAGAAAACTCTCGATAAAAATCAGGAAAAAATTATCTTTAAGGAGTTCAAAAGGATAGAATTTTCAACGAAATGAGACAAAGAGTTGTGAAATGGGAATGGATCAAATTTGGAATATTTTATTGTAGAATTCAAAGGAGGAAAAGCTAGGAGATGCCATAGATCCGGAGGAGAACCTCGGTGACTTCCCAATTTATCTTATTGTTTGGCTTCAGTTTAGAAGAGAAATTATTTGAATATTTCATCCTGCCAATTTTATTAGTTTAGGGCTTACATTTGTGTGAAACAATCACACAAATAGCCTGGAAGATATGATGATTTAGGTCCTGATGAACGAAAACCTCAGTATTCTAAGACGAGTTAGAGCTTATATTGCACAAAGGCCTAAAGATAAGGTGAGGATTTATGTTGCATAAGCAAACAACCTCAAAATTCTATGGCTTGTTATTTTAGTTCTAGAAAAAGAATGGTTTAGCTGATGTAGACATGTTTTGCTATTGAAGATGGTTGTGTTGCCCACCATGCTAGCTCCAAGCTCCTTGTTGTAACAAGTTTAAGTTTTCTATTATGTCAGGTTATGACATCAAATCAAATGGCCTTATGGTTGTAGTCCTTTAAATTTTATGGGGGCATCTTAAAGTTGATTAGAGCGACACCATTATTTTTTCGTTCTGGTACCACTATTTTCTATCAAATTCACTTAGTCCAAATGAATTTACTAAACTCATCTTAATGAGTTCCATACTTTCATTTAGATAGTGGGAAGCCTCATTAGCAACCGTAGGTTTCCTCCTCCAAGGGATTCTTGATCATCCGATAGAGACATCCTAATTTAGTTGTAGTTGTTGTTTTTGTGATGTTTGTAATTAAATTTTGAGTTTTCTTATATTTTGAATATTGTGGAGGTGATTTTTATATTGGTTGATTTTAGTTTTGGTATAGGCTTTGCGGCTATCCTAGAAGTTTTGGTTTTTATGCAGGGTTTTATGCAGGGTGACATCGTTGTTTAGCAAGTAAGTTCGTATTTTGGTTATACATGCAGGTGATTAAGTACAGTAACATACTTAAAAAAGTACAGCAAACCAAAAAATGCNAGTGGGAAGCCTCATTAGCAACCGTAGGTTTCCTCCTCCAAGGGATTCATGATCATCCGATAGAGACATTCTAATTTAGTTGTAGTTGTTGTTTTTGTGATGTTTGTAATTAAATTTTGAGTTTTCTTATATTTTGAATATTGTGGAGGTGATTTTTATATTGGTTGATTTTAGTTTTGGTATAGGTTTTGCGGCTATCCTAGAAGTTTTGGTTTTTGTGCAGGGTGACATCGTTGTTTAGCATGTAAGTTTGTATTTTGGTTATACATGCAGGTGATTAAGTACAGTAACATACTTAAAAAAGTACAGCAAACCAAAAAATGCAGGTACATAAATCATAATAAAAGCATACCTAGATGGTCTTCCCCTCATCTCCAACTGAAACTCAAAATGCATGTAAAGGCATTTTATGTAAAGCAAAAAAAATTAGGTTTCTATATTATATCTTTGTGAGTCCTTATTGGTTTGATTAAGGATGATTTTATTAAGCAAAACATATNTATAAATCATAATAAAAGCATACCTGGATGGTCTTCCCCTCATCTCCAACTGAAACTCAAAATGCATGTAAGGGTATTTTATGTAAAGCAAAAAAAAATAGGTTTCTATATTATATCTTTGTGAGTCCTTATTGGTTTGATTAAGGATGATTTTATTAAGCAAAACATATCAAGTTTAGTTGACCTCTGAGGTATCCAACAGGTCAAGACAAAAAGGCAGGTCCATGCTTTCCCCTCACCGCTTGGTGAAAAGTCTCGAGCTCATTTAAACTTATTATGTTGCTTAATAATCCATCATGTAAATATTTCTAATGTTCAATGAACAGTGATGTTTCAATTATCCCTAAAAGTAAGTGATTATCATTTATCCTTCAATTCGAGAATTATGCAGGTGAAGACCCTTAAAGGGGCAAGTTAGTGTTATTAAGATACTTCGCCAATTTTTGTTTTAATTTGGGCTTGTAGTGTTCAATTTCTAGTTACATTCACTTTTCTAATCCTCATCTAATCAAATTTGATTTAGCTTAGGTCACTACTAAGCCCTTAAGATCCTGGTGTATGTCTTAGTCATTTTGAAAGAGATTAAATTTTAAGTGTAGGAGAGAAAAAAGTAGATCCACTCCTGCCCTTAATGTTCAATTTAAAACAATGAGTGTAGTGAGTGTAGGAAGATCCTCACCAGGATGAGTTAATATTACTGGAAACATATCCACTCCTGTGAGGAAGTAGATTCCATTCTTTAATGGGTACCAATGGGTACGAGAGTATCCATAAAATTGTCGCTACTTTACCATCACTTCATGGACATGGTGAGGAGAGAAAAAAGTCCACTCCTATTACTTGATTCAGTTCAGTTTTCAAGAGGCTAACTGCCAAGGAAGGTTGCTCGGTTAGTGAACTACTCAAACAAGTGGGACATGTAGTATCCCCATGCATAAAGAAAGAAATCTTAAGGGACATAAAATCTGCCAGATGATCTCAGAAATTAACTGAAGTTTTTCCTGCTCGTATTCTAGTATGGTTCCTCTTAGGGAGCAGAGTTGATACCGCCATAGTTACCACTGATTCTACCGTCACCGGGACCTAAGGTCATCAACCAGCCAAGTCACTTTTGGGTCCAGGAATTTTACCAATCACACATTACAAGGATATTCTTAAAGTTTTAAAAGAAGAAATGAAGAAATTACCCAGTACTGTAGTCGTTCTGCACCATAGGGAGCATACTTCTCTTCTACATACCGATGTTTCTACTGAGACACTTCTTCTCAAGACATCACCGTCAAAGAAGAAGCTATGGGTTCCCAAGGTTGATGTACCAATACAGTCTAATGAGCCCGCAGGGTAAGATCATGGGATGAAATCAGGGGCCGAAGTATCTGACATTGTCACAGCAATTGCCAGCAAGATGAAAGAACAAGAGGAGGAGGGTCTTAAGGCAATTTAAGAATCAATAATTGAAGGAAAAGTTGAACAACTCAGGTCTGAAATTTTAAAGTTAGCTCAAGAACATGGAGTCTCCATTGATGATGATGAAGACTTTGACTATAATGATTACCTCGAAGAAGATTTTATGGATGTTCATGTCATTGAAACCAGAGCCGCTACATTTTTGTGTGAGGCTCAACCTCTCGTAAGAGAACGTCGTAGAAGAGCTGCGTAGGGCTATCCTCTTGAGGGATGAGCAAGTTAGCCAACTAGAGAAAAGGAAAGAAGAGATCTCCACATCCATGACTGCTATGGCCACAATTCAAGGACAATCTTAACCCCCATAGTTAGCATCTCCAAAGGTCAACCAATCAGAAATTATACATATTATAGATGAAAAGTTGCCTCAGCAAATAGGGATGAGCAACCTAAGAAGGATTCTCCATTGAGTGTCATGTCGGAGAAGGAATTTAGGCAAATTGTGAAGAAAGTTTGGGAGGCCTTAACCCAATCTAAGGGTGGTGCATTTGTTTTAAAGGGTAAAACTTACTCAGAAGAATTCAATGTCGTACCCTTCCCCATAGTTTTGTGTCCCCAAACTTTAAGAAATTTGATGGGACTGGAAATCCCATACAAAACATAGCACATTTTTGAGCCATTTATGGCAACACAAGAAGTAACGAGGCTTTACTCTTTCAATAGTTTGTCAGTAGGCTATTAGGGATTGCTTTCAATTCATCTGTCGATTTGCCCAATGGATCAGTTAAGACATTTGCTGAGTTGGAACAATTATTTGTGAAGAGATTTNCTAGAGGTTGAGACCAACACATGGAACTTCAGGTTGAGTAAAGAAGAGGGTAGAATCTTTAATGGTGGGGGTGCCTTTTCTAGTTTTCTATGAATAGTAACAAGAAAAGTCCTATGGTTAGACCCTAGGCTACTAAAAAGGAAAACTAAACCTCAACCAAAATTGAGGACAACAATGCAAGATGTGTATAATCTTCTGACAGATGAAAGTGATATGTGGGAGATACTAGATGAAGGATATGTTAGTTTCTCCACTTCATTCCTTAATCCAATTTCAAAGCAATAACATTTCCTTATTGCTGCAAAAGAAATGTTATTTTAAATTACTATGCAACTTAGTAGAGTCACCAAAGAATGTGCTATTTTAAATTACTACATTCAAATGGAAAAACTCATTGATATAAAGTCTATTATATTTAAATCTATTATGGGTATCCTTACTAATGGACCAATTTATGGACATAGGCATCCCTCTACCATCTTTTTGATATGCAGTCAAGCCCAAGTTCTATATGAAAGTTGGGAAAAGACTTTATTACCTTGGGAGCCCATGAATCCTATAGATGATAATTATTGTGGAAATGGAAATGAAGTATTAAAATCCATCATAGATCAATCTTCACATGCTTCAACTCCATTAATATCACCAAGAGTTGGAAGTTTGCTTGCTTTAGAAAAGAAATTGAAGGAAATTGAAAGGGAACTTCAGAGTATTATGAATGTAGTAAGAGATCTTAAATAACTTTTTTATCACCTAGATTGGAAAATGAAAGAAAATTTTGATAACACTGGAACTTTTGAAGCATGATTAGTTTGGATGTTTAAAGAAAATGGGTGGATCGAAGAAAATTTGACAGNGTATGAAGATCCTCACCAGTTTATGAGGAGTTTTAAGATTTTAGTAAAAGTAGTTTAAAATTAGAAAAATTGATTAATATAAGGAAATTTTAAAAGTGCGTGCAACACAACACAATTTGATTTAATTTACAAAATAGCAAATCAAAGTTAAAAAGGAGATGTGAAGTGTTTAGGACCCAGTGCGGGACCGACTTAACAACGCACAATACCCAGGTCAAACTAGTCCGCCAACACACCTATTGGGGTCCAAAAAAGTCCTTAATGGCCTCCTGAACCTCTCTGTTCAAAGGTAATTGAACAGACGGTCTTGAAGTCCAAAAGAGTTGACCATACTTTCCCAATATAGAAATAGGTAAAGCATGCCAATGGAAGAAAGGTAATTTGGTTCATGAGGGACATGAACTCATTACCGATGATGAAGATAATATTTCTTGATTTAAATGGAGAGAAAATCTCAACCCCAGTGGTGTCGTCAGAAGCTGTCAACACTATTTTGGTTAAGGAGTTGCCCGTTAAAAACTGTTGGTTGCTGGAATAGACCGCCGGAATTGAAATCTCGTCGCCCGCTTCGGAAAGGCATTTAATTTACTTATATATATAGTTTAGAAAAATATGAACTCAAACTGATCCCATGTTTTTCATAGTCTAAATGAAAGAGCACTTTACCTCAAACTCTGTATCTATCCCGAAAGATAAACACAAGACTTGAGGATGAGGCTCGATCAAATAAACTAAGAAATTTATGACATCTGTTTGGTCGGCTAAACCATTTTATTTGACGAAAAATTCCCCTATTTAATATGAAAAATTAAGTAGGGTTTATATTAAGTTGGGTTCAAAAAAGCTTCTTATAAGGGCAAGCCCTATAGTTAATTACATCTTAGACAACCGAAGTCACCTAAGAAAACTCTCGATAAAAATCAGGAAAAAATTATCTTCAAGGAGTTCAAAAGGATAGAATTTTCAACAAAATGAGACAAAGAGTTGTGAAATGGGAATGGATCAAATTTGGAATATTTTATTGTAGAATTCAAAGGAGGAAAAGCTAGGAGATGCCATAGATCCAGAGGAGAACCTCGGTGACTTCCCAATTTATCTTATTGTTTGGCTTCAGTTTAGAAGAGAAATTATTTGAATATTTCATCCTGCCAATTTTATTAGTTTAGGGCTTACATTTGTGTGAAACAATCACACAAATAGCCTGGAAGATATGACGATTTAGGTCCTGATGAACGAAAACCTCAGAATCCTAAGACGAGTTAGAGCTTATATTGTCAAAGGCCTAAAGATAAGGTGAGGACTTATGTTGCATAAGCAAACAACCTCAAAATTCTATGGCTTGTTATTTTAGTTCTAGAAAAAGAATGGTTTAGCTGATG
>JXCR01075773.1:53340-71885 GCA_002079205.1 Phalaenopsis hybrid cultivar
TATGGTTCCTCTTAGGGAGCAGAGTTGATACCGCCATAGTTACCACTGATTCTACCGTCACCGGGACCTAAGGTCATCAACCAGCCAAGTCACTTTTGGGTCCAGGAATTTTACCAATCACACATTACAAGGATATTCTTAAAGTTTTAAAAGAAGAAATGAAGAAATTACCCAGTACTGTAGTCGTTCTGCACCATAGGGAGCATACTTCTCTTCTACATACCGATGTTTCTACTGAGACACTTCTTCTCAAGACATCACCGTCAAAGAAGAAGCTGTGGGTTCCCAAGTTTGATGTACCAATACAGTCTGATGAGCCCGCAGGGCAAGATCATGGGATGAAATCAGGGGCCGAAGTATCTGACATTGTCACAGCAATTGCTAGCGAGATGAAAGAACAAGAGGAGGAGGGTCTTAAGGCAATTTAAGAATCAATAATTGAAGGAAAAGTTGAACAACTCAGGTTTGAAATTTTCAAGTTAGCTCAAGAACATGGAGTCTCCATTGATGATGATGAAGACTTTGACTATAATGATTACCTCGAAGAAGATTTTATGGATGTTCATGTCATTGAAACCAGAGCCGCTACATTTGTGTGTGAGGCTCAACCTCGAGTAAGAGAACCCCGTAGAAGAGCTGCGTAGGGCTATCCTCTTGAGGGATGAGCAAGTTAGCCAACTAGAGAAAAGGAAAGAAGAGATCTCCACATCCATGACTGCTATGGCCACAATTCAAGGACAATCTTAACCCCCATAGTTAGCATCTCCAAAGGTCAACCAATCAGAAATTATACATATTATAGATGAAAAGTTGCCTCAGCAAATAGGGATGAGCAACCTAAGAAGGATTCTCCATTGAGTGTCATGTCGGAGAAGGAATTTAGGCAAATTGTGAAGAAAGTTTGGGAGGCCTTAACCCAATCTAAGGGTGGTGCATTTGTTTTAAAGGGTAAAACTTACTCAGAAGAATTCAATGTCGTACCCTTCCCCATAGTTTTGTGTCCCCAAACTTTAAGAAATTTGATGGGACTGGAAATCCCATACAAAACATAGCACATTTTTGAGCCATTTATGGCAACACAAGAAGTAACGAGGCTTTACTCTTTCAATAGTTTGTCAGTAGGCTATTAGGGATTGCTTTCAATTCATCTGTCGATTTGCCCAATGGATCAGTTAAGACATTTGCTGAGTTGGAACAATTATTTGTGAAGAGATTTGCCGAAGCGCAACACCATGTCTCCATAAGAGAGCTCATGATGTAAAAACAAAAGCCCAACGAGACTTTAGTGAATTACATCTTGAGGTGGAGAAACCTTGGTATGAAGTATGAACCTTAGCTACTGAAACATCACACAATTGAGATTTTACTTAAAAGCATTCATGAGCTAGTAGCTTTCATGCTCAAGGGACTCACCATTAAATCTTCGAGAAGCTACTTAGCAAAGCCAACAGTCTTCAAGAAGAAATCAAACATATGGATTCTCATGATAAATCCAAGGAAACAAGAGAATTTGAAAAGAAGTCAGGAACGGTAGAAACAGTTGATAAAGAAAAATAACCAATGAAGATATATCCGAAAATCCTCGCCAATCTTCGCAGCATGCTCAGAAACTGAGTAGCCAGTCCAACCAACGATCACCTTAAGGAAGATCATTCCGAACAGAGAATAAAAGAGTATCTTTGACAGAACGATAGAAAATTGTGTATTCTTTTAAAGATGAGGCCATATCCAATATGTTCAAAAGTCTGATGAAGAAGTCTGAATTTAAATTACTAGTTCCAAAGAAACCCAAAGAGGTCAACAAGAGGATGAACCAAATTATTGCCCATACCACAGGTTACTATAGAAGAATGTTTCATCCTTAAGGATTAGCTCTAGAAAAACCTTAAAGAAGGGAATATAAAAATCCCGAAAGAATATTTAAAAGAACCTGAAAAAGTTTTCATAAATATGATTTGGACTGAGCCAATCTTTCTGATTAATCCATATACTAGAGAAGATGGATGGAATACGACTTGGGATAAGCTCAAGAGGGTCCTAAACCAAATTCAGGATTCATCAAAACAATCTTCTGCATATACTGGAGAAGATGGATGGAATGCAGTCTCGAGCAAATCATCCAAAAAAATATTAAACCAAATCCAGAATGCTTCAAAACAAGCCTCCGTTCAGAATCTTCAACCTGTCAAACCCGAGACGAAGATTTCACTAGAAGATTCGTCATCTTCAAAGATAAAGAAGAAGAAGAACGCCACTTTAAAGACTGATAGCTCGGGGGTTAGGATAGGGGCTACCTCTGCTAGATTAGTTGTTTCTGATTTGAAGAAGAAATTCCTCGAACCTTGACTTTGTATGATTATCTTTTTACCCCTCCGATATATTATGAATATAATGATTGTGATTTTTGCTACATTTTAACTATTTCTGGCGATAACGTAACTGATTTTGACCATTCTAGCCTCAATCTTGTTCCTTGATCCTCAAATTATACTTTAGTTCGATGAACTAGCTAAAAAAACCAAAGAAGATATCGATGATATCGCTTACGATAGCACTGGGAGTGAGGAAACAATTCTCGAGTACCACAGTGCACCGCTTGTCGTCAAATTAGATCTTTCCAACAAAGAAGAAACACCAAAAGATTTGATAATTATATCTCAAGAAGAAGAAACTACAGATGTGAACTTAAGGAGTAGGAGAGTGAATAGCTCCAACTGATAAAGAAAAAATAAATATATACTCGAGAAGAACTACCACTACTTCCACTAGTGGAAGAACCACATAACCGAGAGAAAATTGGAGGATCACAATGTGCTGGATCATCTTAGGAAGTTGTCGGCCAAATTAAGCATCCACAACGCTCTGATCCTATCAAAGGAGATGAGAGAGTCTCTGGTTACAGCCTTGCATGATCTAGAGATTTTTTTAGCCCAGTTGACCAGCACATCCTCTGATGAAGTTTGCTCATTGAAGGAAGAGTCCGAGGTAACCTTCACAGATGAAGATTTGTTGCTCGGTACTGCCAACCACAATCATTCACTCTATATCTCCGTTAGCATTGGTAGATTTGTGTTCTCCAGAGTTTTAGTAGATCCTGGAGCATCACCAAACTTGATGAGTCTACGAACATTGGCCTATTTTGATATTGAAGCTCAAGAACTTACGACCGATAAAATGATGCTAAGAGGATTTAACGAAAAGAGAGAGAGCCCTCAGATCATTTATATTACTTATGAAGGTTGTAGAACTAGTGACAACTACTAAGTTCCATATCATCGACTCCAAGACCTCTTTCAACGCTCTACTTGGCGACCGTGGATTAATGAACACATCATGGTTTTGTCATATCTTTACCAATGCATTAAGTAATACAAAGAAGGATAATAACATTGCATCAAGGGAGATTTACAACCGTTTTTGGTGCATGAAGTTGGTATTCATGAAGATGCCGCCTACTACGCGCCTCCGAAGAAAATTGTCTTCTCTTGCAAAATTATCACAAATAAAAATGAAGATTCAGAAAAGTCACAAAGAGGAAGCCATTCAACTCCGCTTCAGCTATCTTCCACCACTATTTTGCAACAAGTTGCTCAAGGTTCTTTAAGTTCACACACCTGAGGTTAAGGCCAGGGATGTGGATGAGAAAAAATCAACTTAATTGTTGAACGGGCTAGACCAACCTTCAACATTGGTGATGAAGACAGTTCCAAAGATGAAATAATGATGACAAAACAGAAGAAGCATCAGTACGAGATATCCTTAAAAGATACAGAGAAAAGTGAATATGAGACGATGTATGATTGGATAAACCACTATGTGAACACTATGATCCTTACTCTGATTCACCCTCAACAGGTCGAGAGTTTAGAGGTCAAGGAAGTCCATAGCACTGGTTCAAAGCTGATCAAGTTTTATCGTGCTTCTACCTCTACTGATCTTGAAAACTATGTAAATTTAGATGATCATCTTAATGAACTAATGGAATTGCCTTGCGTGCAAAATTTAATTCAATAAGAACATTTGCCAAAACAAATACCAAAAGATAAACTATAACTTTTTGAAAAATTATGGAATGTTAAAGTCGAACTCCCAACTCGAAAGAGGGTCTCAAATTTGGTACAACCGGACTAGTCGATGACTCAAAATTTTGTGTGGTTGTTACTAGTGAATTGGAAGGGGATTGCCTCGATATGGAGGATGACTCTACGGATTAGATAATAGAAGATGCTTTGCCAGAAGTTGAAGAGGAAATTAAATCGATTGTCGATGAATTGAAGGAAATTAACCTCGGGACTGAAGAGAAACCCCGACCTACATTTATAAGTTTTCTACTAAACGATGAAGAATCTTTACAACTGATCAAATTGCTAACAGAATTCAAATATTTCTTTGCATGGAGCTATGATGAAATTTCAGGACTGTCAGCAGAGGTTGTAGTTCATAAACTTGGGGTATACAAAGATTTAACCCTAGTAAAACAAGCTCTTTGAAGAATGCACCTTGAAATAAAGCAGAAAGTCACCATCGAGGTGAACAAATTAATAGACGCTAAATTTTTAAAATAAGAGCAATACCCCACATGGTTAGCTAGCATTCAACCAGTTAAGAAGAAAAATGGACAAATACGTGTTTGTGTCGACTTTAGAGATTTGAACAAAGCGTGTTCAAAAGATGAATTTCTGTTACCGATACCAGAAATGATGGTGGACATTGCTTCTAAACGAGAAATCTTCCCTTTTATGGACAGATCATCAGGATACAACCAAATCAAGATGGCTCCCAAAGATGCAGCACTTACAGCCTTCAGAACACCTATCGGGATTTTCTGCTACACAATGATGTTGTTTGGCCTAAAGAACGTTGGAGCAACATACCAACATGCAATGACAAATGTTTTTTATGACATTATTCACAATGAAGTTGAATTCTATGTGGAGGATTTGGTCATCAAGAGCAAGCAAAAAATAGTCCATTTGTAAGATTTGAGGATGGTGTTCAAATGATTACGATAATATGACCTTAAAATGAATCCCTTAAAGTCTGCCTTCGGCTTTACCTCCAAGAAATTTCTAGGATTCATTGTTCGTCATCAGGGAATCATGATTGACCCAGATAATATTAAAGCTATCTTGGAAATGCTCCTCCAAAAACCTTGAAGCAACTACAATCCTTCCAAGGGAAGTTGACATATCTAAGATGCTTTATTTCTAATCTCTTAGGTAGGTATCAGCCCTTCTCTGCATTAATTAAAAAGGATGAAAAATTCATTTGGGAAGAGAAATTCCAACGGGCATTTGAGGATGTTAAACAATATTTAAGGACACCTCCTATTTTTGCAGCCCCTATCCCGGGAAAACTGTTGATACTTTATATAACTACCTTAGACAACTCTCTTGGACTTGTGCTAGCCCAAGTAAATGATGAGGGCAAGGGAAACACACTTTATTACTTGAGTCACCGTCTAATACTGACGAAGGAAAATTATTCGCCCATTGAGAAAAATTTTCTAGCTTTAACTTTCGCTACTCAGAAGCTGAGACATTACATGTTTTCTCATAAGATTGCCCTAATTTCAAAAGTTAATCCGTTGCAATATTTGATGACCTGACTAACACTCTCTGGACGTCTAGCAAGAAGGTTGATAATTTTATTTCAATTTGATATAACTTTTGTTCCCCTTCGTGCTATCAAGGTACAGATTTTAGCAGACTTTCTCGCTGCACACCCACTTCCAGCTGGGTCCCCTCTTAATGATGAACTACCAGATGAGCAAGTACTATAAATGGAATTCTCTAGTGTGCAATGCTAGGAAATGTACTTTGACGGAGCTTCATCAGCCAGAAAGGACAAAGAATCAGGCACAGTTATACCAGGCAAAGTAGGTAATGGATTTATCTTTATCCCACCAGATAAGGGTATGTTGAGGTTCTCATACCACCTGATAGAGTCGTATACCAAAAACGAAGCATAATATGAAGCCTAAATCACTGGATTAAAATTAATCTAGATGGATATAACAGATATTGCCATCTATGGCAACTCACAACTCAACATCCAGCAAGTCGCCGGACAATACAAGATTTTGAAACCAAGATTAGCTGAATACCATCAGTACATGATGAAGCTGCTCGAACAAATCCCCAATGTAACTTTCTATCGAATTCTTAGGGGAGATAATGCCCGTGTTGATGCTTTAGCAAAACTCACAAAAGAATTGGCATGTCCCCCGGAGGATTCCATTGATATCACAGTACAAGGATGACAAGTTTTGTCTAATATTGACCTTGAAACTCTACACAAGCTTGGGAAACAAGAAGAAATAATAACTACAATTATGGATATCAACAAAGATTGTCGCAAGCCATTAATAGAATATTTGCATACTGGAAAGCTACCAGAGAATAAGTTTGAAGCACATCACATTACAAAAAGGGCTATGTCATACGCTCTAGTAGGTGATGTCCTCTACAGGAGATCGTTTAACCAAATGTGGCTAAAATGTTTAAGCAAAACAGAAGCATAGAATATTATCAAAGAAGTACATGTCGGATTGTGTGGTGTTCACCAGTCAGGGCCGAAGATGAAACTGAAGATCAAAAGTCTCGGATATTATTGGCTAGCAATGATGTCTGATTGCAGAGATACAACCGGAAGATGTCAGCATTGCCAGGTGCATGGGGTGGTCTTACACCAACCTCCAAATGTGCTACACCCAACCGTTGCCTTGTGGCCATTCGAGTGTTAGGGCACAGACATAATAGGACTGATAGATCCTCCATCCTTCAAAGGAATAAAATTTATACTTACCACTACATATTATTTCTCCAAATGGGCAGAGTCAGTACCATTACAAGAGGTTATAACACAGCACATCCTTCAATTCTTTAAAAGCTAAATTTTCTACAGTTTTGAAGTACCACGAAGAAAAATTTCCAATAATGGGATAGCCTTTAAAAGCACCAAAATCTATAATTTCATCAAATGGCACGGGATAGATAGGAGGTACTCTACAATTTACTAGCCTAGAGCAAATGTCCTGGTTGAAGCCTTCAACAAAATGTTGGTAACAATTTTAAAGAAAATACTGGACAAAAACAAAAGAGATTGGCACAACAAGTTATTAGAAGCTTTCTGGGTTTATCGGACAATGTTCAGGACTCCCACTCAGTGCACACCCTACATGCTCATGTACGGGTCTAAGGTTGTACTACCATTAGAAGTTTAGATGCCATCTCTCAGAGTCATTGTCGCCAACCAACTTACAATGGAAGAAAGTGCAAAACTCAGACTTGAAGAATTAGAGAGCCTTGAGGGAAAATGAATTGAAGCACAACAACTTTTGGAACTTTACCATGGAAAGATGGTACAAGCTCACGACAAATTGTCTGCCCAAGGACATTCAAATTTGGTGACCTTGTCCTCATGCTCAAAAGACCAATTCTTGCACACCGCAAGATTATGTGGAAAATTCGAGCCAACTTGAGAGGGACCATTTGTTGTAGAAAAGGTCTACGCAGGTGGAGCCTACCAGGTAGTAGATTTTTGTGGTGAAAACCCCATGCTGCCAATCAACAGACGATACCTGAAGACATAATACGCAATCTGACATTGCTTGACATCACTTGATTTGAAATTTTGAAATTTTGAAATTTAAATTGTTCTGGGGTTATCTATTTGGCCAAATTTCTATGAGTGGGTCCAAAATTTTGTAATAAAATCAACCTCAACATAATGAAAATTTTTTAGATTGCACATTTCAATTTTCTCTTNTGTTCAGGACTCCCACTCAGTGCACACCCTACATGCTCATGTACGGGTCTAAGGTTGTACTACCATTAGAAGTTTAGATGCCATCTCTCAGAGTCATTGTCGCCAACCAACTTACAATGGAAGAAAGTGCAAAACTCAGACTTGAAGAATTAGAGAGCCTTGAGGGAAAATGAATTGAAGCACAACAACTTTTGGAACTTTACCATGGAAAGATGGTACAAGCTCACAACAAATTGTCTGCCCATGGACATTCAAATTTGGTGACCTTGTCCTCATGCTCAAAAGACCTATTCTTGCACACCGCAAGATTATGTGGAAAATTCGAGCCAACTTGAGAGGGACCATTTGTTGTAGAAAAGGTCTGCGCAGGTGGAGCCTACCAGGTAGTAGATTTTCGTGGTGAAAACCCCATGCTGCCAATCAACAGACGATACCTGAAGACATAATACACAATCTGACATTGCTTGACATCACTTGATTTGAAATTTTAAAATTTAAATTGTTCTGGGGTTATCTATTTGGTCAAATGTCTATGAGTGGGTCCAAAATTTTGTAATAAAATCAACCTCAACATAAAGAAAATTTTTTAGATTGCACATTTCAATTTTCTCTTTTAGATATTCTATTAAATTAAACGAAATATACACATAAATAAATGATTTTCTCATCAACATAAAACTAAAATTTTATTTAATAAAAACTATGTTTTGTTCTTGTTCGCACCAATTTTCAGCTCACTAATATTTTTCCTGTCATCTACAGAGAAATGTCAGGCCAGAGGCCGATATTTGCTTTTAAAGATGGCTGGAACCNATATACACATAAATAAATGATTTTCTCATCAACATAAAACTAAAATTTTATTTAATAAAAACTATGTTTTGTTCTTTTTCTAACCAATTTTCAGCTCACTGATATTTTTCCTGTCATCTACAGAGAAATGTCAGGCCAGAGGCCGATATTTGCTTTTAAAGATGGCTGGAACCTCGCACTCAACAAGGAAAGGGTGTCACAGGGAGACACCATAGACTTCGACATGGACTTTAAACAAGTTGACATGGACTATGAGGGACCTCTAATGGATGTGGTCAGCCGTCAAGAGAAAGAAGGGCTACTCTCACTGCTAAGGTTTGGCACAAGAAATAGCTCCTCATTGAAGGGGGAANGCAGGGCGACACCATAGACTTTGACATGGACTTTAAACAAGTTGACATGGACTATGAGGGACCTCTAATGGATGTGGTCAGTCGTCAAGAGAAAGAAGGGCTACTCTCACTGCTAAGGTTTGGCACAAGAAATAGCTCCTCATTGAAGGGGGAAAATGTAATAATACAACAAAACCCGATGGAGATAACCATTCGCCTACCGTCTATGATAACTACGCTGATCGGAGGCTTAGTCGCTGCCGATAATGAAAGACTTCTAGATGCACCACTATGGAGGACTCAGCGCAGAAATGCNAAAATGTAATAATACAACAAAACCCGATGGAGACAACCATTCGCCTACCGTCTATGATAGCTACGCCGACCGGAGGCTTAGTCGCTGCCGATAATGAAAGACTTCTAGATGCACCACTATGGAGGACTCAGCGCAGAAATGCTAGCCGCAAAAAACATAAGGCTTTCCTACGCAAGGAGAGGAGATGCCAGAATGAGTCAGAGAACTTGCTCACCCATATCCCTTAAGGGGATATTTATGATCTAGACATGAGAGAGTCCTCATCCAGCTTACCTTCTATAGAATATGAGTCAAGATTGGTTACAGAGCCAGAAATACCACCACCTTCATATGTTCTTTGTACGGGTTGCCTGACCTGCAACTCCGAGATACCAGCATGTACGTCAGCCATAGAAGCATTCGTGGAGTGCCCAGACAACGATGTCCTCCACCTGGAGTGCTACAGTACTTTAGAAGAATATGTATCCTCTGATGATGGATTTCAGACCACTNGAATTCTAGCCGCCAAAAACATAAGACTTTCCTACGCGAGGAGAGGAGATGCCAGAATGAGTCAGAGAACTTGCTCACCCATATCCCTTAAGGGGATATCTATGATCTAGACATGAGAGAGTCCTCATCCAGCTTACCTTCTATAGAAGATGAGTCAAGATTGGTTACAGAGCCGGAAATACCACCTCCTTCATATGTTCTTTCTACGGGTTGCCTGACCTACAACTCCGAGATACCAGCATGTACGTCAGCCACAGAAGCATTCGTGGAGTGCCCAGACAGTGATGTCCTCCACCTGGAGTGCTACAGTACTTTAGAAGAATATGTATCCTCTGATGATGGATTTCAGACCACTGATTACCCAATGGATTAAGAACCATATGTCTCATTGGGTACAAAGCCATATATGTTGTTATACACAGAGTTATACATTGAAATGAGGGAACATCCCTGACATCCACCAATCATCAGTACTGCAAAATACTACAAGATGAGTAAGGTAAGCATAAAATACTTCGAATTCTATGAAGAAGTGCAAGGTTGTTTCATTAACATATTAGAAGGATTGGAGTTATACACCAAGGTCTTCTCAAAGAGCAATGGATGAAATAATCTCGACTGCATTTTTTATTTGAGAGATAGAGGTCGAGTAGGCCTGCTAATGGAAAGAACCAACTCCGAGCCAAGANGACACAGAGTCATACATTGAAATGAGGGAACATCCCCGACATCCACCAATCATCAGTACTGCAAAATACTACAAGATGAGTAAGGTAAGCAAAAAATACTTCGAATTCTATGAAGAAGTGCAAGGTTGTTTCATCAACATATTATAAGGATTGGAGTTATACACCAAGGTCTTCTCAAAGAGCAATGGATGAAATAATTTTGACTGCATTTTTTATTTGAGAGATAGAGGTCGAGTAGGCCTGCTAATGGAAAGAACCAACTCCGAGCCAAGAAAGTGGATGCGAGGAAAGGGCAGGATCACTATAAAGTGCGGCTGCTTTTACAACTTCACCAACGATAGACAAGAAAATCCTCTTATGGTTTTGAGACATGATCGGGTAGTCTCGATACCTCCCATGATAAAGTAAATGATTAAAATAATGGTCTGATGGAGCATACTGCCAGTTGACTTTATTCCTAACAGTTATATTATCAACATGTATGATGAAAGAGACTGCAAACCACTGCATATTGACCATCATGGCTTTGTGAGGCCTTTCTGCACGGTCTCANGTGGAGCATACTGCCAGCTGACTTTATTCCTAACAATTATATTATCAACATATATGATGAAAGAGACTGCAAACCACTGCATATTGACCATCATGGCTTTGTGAGGCCTTTCTGCACGGTCTCATTCATGAGCAAGAGCAACATCCTGTTTGGAAAAGAAATAGATATCATCAGCCCTGATGAATTCAGAGGGTCCGTGGAAACTCTGATACCTATTGGTTCAATACTAGTTTTTAAGGGAACGGAGCAGACGTCGCCAAACATTGCATTCCACGGGTGCGACACAGTAGGGTGTCTGTGACTTTCCGGAGGATGGATGAAAATAGAATGCCATATAAATTCCGAACAGACCCAAAACTGGGAGAACTACTGTTGTAGGAGCTATGAGAGGGTTGCACCTCTAAGCACAAGAAAAGGGAACTCTTGTCCTAGGGCGTGGCTTAGAAGGTCAGCTCGATCAGGAGCTTGCCTCACCAGAGACAGATGCTCAGAGGATTCCTTTTTATTACATTTTTGTTATAGCGAATTAGATATGTTCAGCCTATGATATGTACTTGCCATGGGATATTTTTGGATGTACTTTGATGCAGTCAGCATAATTGTACTTTTTGAGGCTTTGGCCTACACTCANTCCTAATGAATTCAGAGGGTCCGTGGAAATTGTGATACCTATTGGTTCAATACTAGTTTTTAAGGGAACGGAGCAGACGTTGCCAAACATTGCATTCCATGGGTGCGACACAGTAGGGTGTCCGTGACTTTCCGGAGGATGGATGAAAATAGAATGCCATATAAATTCCGAACAGACCCAAAACTGGGAGAACTACTGTTGTAGGAGCTATGAGAGGGTTGCACCTCTAAGCACAAGAAAAGGGAACTCTTGTCCTAGGGTGTGGCTTAGAAGGTCAGCTCGATCAGGAGCTTGCCTCACCAGAGACAAATGCTCAGAGGATTCCTTTTTATTACATTTTTGTTATAGCAAATTAGGTATGCTCAGCCTATGATATGTACTTGCCATGGGATATTTTTGGATGTACTATGATGCAGTCAACATAATTGTACTTTTTGAGGCTTTGGCCTACACTCAATCTGTAACATTTATTGGAGCAGATTAATGAAATCTNAGTAACATTTATTGAAGCAGATTAATGAAATCTCTTTTAGAATTTTGTCTGTTTGTTCAATTGCCCTTTTTGGTGCGATGGATAAAAACCACGAACCATACGTTGGTTTGAGATTACAATGANTAGAATTTTGTCCGTTTGTTCAATTGCCCTTTTTGGTGCGATGGATAAAAACCACGAACCATACGTTGGTTTGAGATTACAATGAACAACGAACAAAATTAAAAAAAAAACATAATAATAAAATTCAAATAAAACACTCTTTTGAAAATTAATCAACCCAAAAAAATTAAATTTTGGAAAACATATATTGAAAATTAAACATAATTAAATAACAAGAAAAGAAAACAAATCTTTTGAGTCGATCCTCCCAATTTTGATATCTCTTGCTCTTTGCTCGCCCAGCACGACTATCCTTATCTACATTAACTCTTCACATCCTTGTGAAATTTCANTGAACTGCTTGCCCTTAGGGTTGACTCTGGGTGTTTGTTTGGAGCTAAGTCACTCACTTGCACTCACTCTCACTCATCACTCACAAACCTAAACCTAAATTTTCCTGACTTTGGTCCTTTGATCCTTTGGGAGACTCGTGTAAATGGTCCCCTAAATCCACTAGCCCTAGGCTAGGGTTTAGCTAAGACCAGTAGATAGAGGACCCCAACGGGATTTCCATTGGTCATAGCTCATTTATGGTGGTTAGCTCCTCAATTCTACCAAAAATATTGAATTGGTCTTTTCTCCCAAAATCTCTCAAACTACCTAGATACCCTTGGAGCCCTAAATTTAGCCAAAATTCCCAAATTCACCCAAAATATCCAAATTTGTTCAAAAATCATTTCAAACCTTTTGAAAATACCCAAATTACCCAAAACTACCCAAAAATGCCAAATTTACCAAAATTGCCAAAATTACAAAAATACCCTTGGCACCCCAAACTTTCTCAAAACCTCCAAAATCACTATAAATATTTCAAAAACCCATTTTGACACCTCAATTGGACCCAATTTGACCAATTTGATAATTTTGATGAAAACCCCCAAATTACATTTAAAGGCCCAATTTCCCTAAATTTACCTCAAATGTCCATCAATTTGGTCCCAATTTTCCATAATTTCAATCCTAAACTCGAATTTACCTTCCATGTGACAAATTTAAACCAAATCTAAGCTCAATTGGCCCATGCTTTGAGCTCAATTTTGATCTAGGTCAAACCCCAAATTTTGGCTACATGACTTAATCTCATCAAATTGAACACCATGGCCTACTCCATTGGCCTCAATTTGAATCCTAAACTCTTTATAACAATCTTACACATCAAACTTGACCTTAAATTTGCCTTGATGAAGCCTCAATTTCATTTAATTTTAACTCAAGTCCTAGAATCCCCAAATTTGCCCCAAATTGACTATCTCCAAATTTCACCTAATTGAATGCCTTGGCCCCAAACTTGGCACTCATGAAATTATTTATGTTTAAAACTCTTCATGAANGAATTTGCCTTGCTGAAGCCTCAATTTCATTTAATTTTGACTCAAGTCCTAGAATCCCCATATTTGCCCCAAATTGACTATCTCCAAATTCACCTAATTGAATGCCTTGGCCCCAAACTTGGCACTCATGAAATTATTTATGTTTAAAACTCTTCATGAAATTCTTATTGATCATTTTCAATAATCAATTTGTACTTAGCCTAAGCTTATTCCAATCTAGACTTAAGTCTAGCCTAACATACCCAAAGTGACCAAATTTCCAAAATCCTTCAAATTGAACCGCCAATTGAACTCAAAATCATTTCAATCCTTCACTAAAAATCTTCATTAAAATCATATACACAATGTTAATAAATAAATTGGGCTCAAAGTCATTGCTAGCCTAATCCAAACCCAAATTTTGGCCATTTGGACCCAAATTGAACCTATACACCAAAATTTGCTTAGCCACCCTAAAGTCACCAAATTTGTGACTCCACATCCACTAAGCTCCTCCTAAGGGTTAGGATAAACCACCCCAAATCCACCAAAGCATGTTATGGCCCAATGTATCCCAAAATTAAGGGGTTCATTCAACTTTTTAGGCCTTAACTATAAAATCTCTTCCATCATTGATTGTCATAGGGAGTTAATCATCATTAGCCAACCCCTGACCTTCTTGAGCAAAGAGGTGACCACTCCCTTGCCAGCCAGCCACCTTGGTGGCTAGAAAATGGCCAAAATGAGAGCCACCACTATTGAATCAAACACAATCTTAACCATAGAGGTCACCTCATCTCAATGGCTCTTGAGGGCTCCTCAGCCCTCCACCTAAGCACCATTTTACACCCATGACCAGGCCCTGAGCTCCCCTCTCTAGCCATGGCTATAAAATAGCCTCTTCATGGCCAAGAGAGAGTTGCTGAAATTTTCTCAAGGAGACCCCTCTAAATTGCTCCCATAGCCTCTTTGAGACCTCCTCAGTGCAACCCNTTAGGCCCTGAGCTCCCCTCTCTGGCCATGGCTATAAAATAGCCTCTTCATGGCCAAGAGAGAGGTGCTGAAATTTTCTCAAGGAGACCCCTCTAAATTGCTCCCATAGCCTCTTTGAGACCTCCTCAGTGCAACCCAACCACTTCGTTGCCCTAATTCCCCTTGACGAAGTTCAATTTTTTAACTTAAATCCTTATCGAACACTGGATAGAACTGTCCACACCTCCATAGTGCACAAAAACCAAACTAAACTTATCCACACCTTCACCACAGTGAAAGAACACAAAGCCCCATCAAACTCCCCTCACAGAGAGCCTCTACACTAGACTTTGATCAACACCCAAATTTGGCCTTCATCGAATTTGGGTCTAGACCTTTCACACTAACCAGAGGCTCATTCCCTAGCCTCCTTAAACCTCCAGGAATGTGTCGAGCAACCTCTGATTGAAGCATCCGTTCTCAGAGCAAAGGTATTGAACTCGCCCACTTCACGAGCCTATTTTCATTCTCCATTAAATTAGAGTTGATTTAATTGCATGTTTACCATATGAATGTGTTTTTCTAACTTAAACGAGTCCATAGGATCAAACCTGAGGAGATTTTGTTGAGTTTAGAGGGAGATCTTAAGGTTTTAGTGTNACGAAGTTCAATTTTTTAACTTAAATCCTTATCGAACACTAGATAGAACTGTCCACACCTCCATAGTGCACAAAAACCAAACTAAACTTGTCCACACCTTCACCACAGTGAAAGAACACAAAGCCCCATCAAACTCCTCTCACAGAGAGCCTCTACACTAGACTTTGATCAACACCCAAATTTTGCCTTCATCGAATTTGGGTCTAAACCTTTCACACTAACCAGAGGCTCATTCCCTAGCCTCCTTAGACCTCCAGGAATGTGTCGAGCAACCTCTGATTGAAGCATCTGTTCTCAGAGCAAAGGTATTGAACTCGCCCACTTCACGAGCCTATTTTCATTCTCCATTTAATTAGAGTTGATTTAATTGCATGTTTACCATATGAATGTGTTTTTCTCAGTTAAACGAGTCCATAGGATCAAACCTGAGGAGATTTTGTTGAGTTTAGAGGGAGATCTTAAGGTTTTAGTGTGAACGGTCACGGGTTCACTCTATTTGGGGATGATGACGTAGAGCCGTTGGATCGTGCGTGTATCAAATGAAGGGCTCTTATTGTGTCGAATGGGAGCATGGTCCATAAAGCACAAGTTAACTCAGATGGTGTGCCAAATCAGAAGATGCCACATGGAGCATTGGAGATGCCGAGGATGACGCAGCGCCGCGTGTTTAAGTAAAAAATAGGGAATTAAATAATTCAGAAAATGCTTCATACTTTCAAAAATTTATATCTTGGTGTAGAAAAACCACAAAAATAAAATAAAAATATCCTAGTGCTCAGTGAATAGAGGAGAACAATGTAAAAATGATTTATAGTTTATTTGATGAATATTTTATTTTTAATTAATTAAATACTGATTTGAGTATTTAAACTCTCCATGCATGTAGACATTTCACCATGGCTTGATATTTTGGCATGTTGTTGCTTCTGTCTTGATGGATATTCTCTGATTTTTTAAGGTCAGAGAAGATCTCTATGCAAAGAACCATATTTTTCAAGTTTATATCTATTATCTGCAATAAATTAATCATAATAATTAGCATATTACTTAGAAAAANATCTTGATGGGTATTCTCTGATTTTTTAAGGTCAGAGAAGATCTCTATGCAAAGATCCATATTTTTCAAGTTTATATCTATTATCTGCAATAAATTAATCATAATAATTAGCATATTACTTAGAAAAATCCAAAGAAATTTTGAAACTTCTATTGGGACTAGAGAACCCTTTAAAAAATTTTTCATGGGCCAAGCATTAAGAACACCTAATTCACACAAAACCTAAAATAAAAAGAAAATTAATTTGAGAAAAATAAACATCTAAATGACTTGATTTTTAATCTCCATTGCGATTTAAAGTTCAAAGAACTTCCCATAAAAATTTCAAAACATTTGAAGTTCATTTGATAACTCAAATTAATTTTTTAAGTTAAATGCCATTTGGACATTAAAATTATTTTTAATAATCAAAATATGACTTAAGAATCACAACCATTGGTTTTGGGAGCTCTCTATGATCATAGGAAATTTCTAAAAATAAAATAAAATTTTAATTTTTTAAGCCTATTTTGACTATTTAAGCAATTAAAAATTAATAAANTCATTTAGACATTAAAATTATTTTTAATAATCAAAATATGACTTAAAAATCACAACCATTGGTTTTGGGAGCTCTCTATGATCATAGGAAGTTTCTAAAAATAAAATAAAATTTTAATTTTTTAAGCCTATTTTGACTATTTAAGCAATTAAAAATTAATAAAAATCACAAAATTAATAAAATTCATGAAAAATTTCTAATTTTTTTCCTAATCACTTAGAAATAATTGGAATATTTTTCCTAATTTTCTAGATGAAGATATTGAATTTTAAAGATTAAAATAATTTTCAAAGGCTAAAAATGAATTTTTCTTAATCTTTCACTTAAAAAATTCTAATAATTCAAAGAAAAATTTGAAAAACTATAAACATTGTTTTTCTATGTTCTGTGACCTTAGAGACATTTAATAAAAATGTAAGACTTAATTTTTCACATTTAAAATATTTTATAATTAATTAAATCTTCAGAAATTAAAATAATTTTAGTAATTCAAATAAAACTTAAGAAAATATGAAATTTGGTCCAAGTATTTCTATATTCTTTGAAAAATCCCATTCTTGCATATAAATAAATATATAAATTAAAGTAAATTTTGAAAAATCACATTTTCTCTTCTGATGTCTTAATTGACCCATNTAAAGGCTAAAAATGATTTTTTCTTAATCTTTCACTTATAAAATTCTAATAATTTAAAGAAAATCTGAAAAAATATAAACTTTGTTTTTCTATTTTCTGTGACCTTAGAGACATTTAAGAAAAATGTAAGACTTAATTTTTCACATTTAAAATATTTTATAATTAATTAAAACTTCAGAAATTAAAATAATTTTAGTAATTCAAATAAAACTTAAAAAAATATGAAATTTGGTCCAAGTATTTCTATATTCTAATTCTACGTCTAGTAAAATTTTCAAGTGATTATGCTTTTCCTTAGTCAAGTTATGGATTTTTCTTTGAAAAATCCCATTCTTGCAAATAAATAAATATATAAATTAAAGTAAATTTTGAAAAATCACATTTTCTCTTCTGATGTCTTAATTGACCCATGAGTAAGGTGGGATGAAAATTATAAAGTCATTTGAATTAAATTTGATGAACTATGAAGTGATAGAGCCTTAGGGGAAAAAAATGAAATTTTAGAAATTTAGCCTAAATTAACATTTAAACTTATATCAAGAAAGGGAAATGGGAAACCTTTGATATTAATTAACATATTTGGATGATTGAAATACAAGGGATTAATTGGTAGAAACCAATCTCACTTCTTTCATTTAAAGGATAAATTTGAAATTTCCTAGACGATTAAAATTTGGGACTCTACCAAATTAAATGATCCTAGACTTNGAAATTTGAAATTTCCTAGACGATTAAAATTTGGGACTCTGCCAAATTAAATGATCCTAGACTTAAGGGTATATTTTTTGGGAGTTAATAACTCACTAATTTAATACCTCTATNTTCCTGATTTTTATCAAGAGTTTTCATAGGTGACTTCAGTATCTAAGATGTAATTAACTATAGAGGCTTGCGCTTATAGGAAGCTTTTTCGAACCCAGCTTAATATAAACCCTATTTAATTTTTCATATTAAATAGGAGAATTTGTCGTCAAATAAAATGGTTTCAAAGACCAAATGGATGTCATATATTTCTTTGTTTATTTGATTGAGCCTCATCCTCATGTTTTGTGTTTATCTTTCAGGAAAGATACAGAGTTTAAGGTATAGTGCGCTTTCATTTAAACTATGAAAAATAT
>JXCR01075773.1:85036-105949 GCA_002079205.1 Phalaenopsis hybrid cultivar
GAGAAGTTTTTTAGGACATGCTGGTTTTTACAGGCGCTACATAAAATATTTTTCAAAAATAAATAAACCTTTATGCCAACTTTTAGAAAAAAAAACAAAAGTTGATTTTAATGAGGAAGCATAACAACATTTGAATTATTAAAGATAAAATTAATCACTACACTTATAATAGTACCACCTGACTAGGAGAAAACATTTGAAATAATGTGTGATGCTAGTGATTATGTTGTTTGTGTTAGGACAAAGGCATGACAAAGTTTTTAAAGTTATATATTATACTAGTAAAACTCTAAATAATGCTGAAATTAATTATACTACTACTGAAAGAGAGTTATTAGCTAGTATTTATACCTATGATAAATTTAGACCATATTTAATTGGAACAAAATGTGTAGAGCATATAGATCATTATGTTATTAAATACTTAATGCAAAAGAAGGATGCTAAAACAAGATTAATTAGATGGATAATTCTATTGCAAGAGTTTGATTTTATCGTGGTTGATAGAAAGGGAAATGATCATCAAATAACTGATCATTTTTCTAGAATATAAATAAAAATATTAACTAATTTTGCAAATGAAAATTTAAAATATTTTCCTGATGAACATTTATATATTATTGATGAAATTGATGTACCATGATATGTTGATATAGTAAACTATTTTGTAAATTATATTCTACCACCTGATATCAAGAGTCAACAATTAAAGAAAATTATCTATGATTCGAAAGACTATTTTTGGGATGACCCATATTTATATAAACAATGTAAAGATTTAATTATTAGGATTGTGTGTCTTATGAAAAAACTAAACAGATAATTGAAAGATGTCATGATTCTGAATTTGGAGGACATTATGGAACAAATAGAGCTGCATATAAAATTTTGCAAGCTGAATTTTATTGGTCTACTATTTTTAGAGATGTTAATGAATATATTAAAATATGCAGTAGATGTCAACGAGTAGGAAATATTTCTAAAAGAAATGAAATGCCTCTAAATTACACATTAGAATTTGAAATATTGGATGTGTGGGGATTAGACTTTATGGGACCATTTATGCCATCATTTGGAAATTTATATATATTATTGGTTGTTGATTATATTTCTAAGTGGATTGAAGCTATTGTTGCAGCTATTGTTGCACCTAGATGTGACGCTCGGAGTGTCTCTAAATTTTTAATTAAAAATATTTTTACAAGATATGGATTGCTAAGAGTAATCATCACTGATGGAGGATCACATTTCAGGAATAAGAGAATAAGAAAATTGATCAAGAAATATGATATAATGCATAGATTCTCTACTGCCTGTCATCCTCAGACTAGTGGTCTAGCAGAAATATCAAATTGTGAAATTAAACGCATTTTACAAAAGCTGTAAATTCTTATAAGTTGGATTGGTCTGCTAGACTAGATACTACATTATGGGCATAGAGAACTGCTTAGAAAACTCTTATAGGAATGTCCTCAATTAGATTGATTTTTGAAAAAAACATGTCATTTACCAGTAGAATTGGAACATAAAATATTTTGGGCTATTATAGAATTTAATTTTAATTTAAAGCACACTGGTGAGAAAAGGTTATTGAAACTCAATGAACTTGAGGAGATTAGAAATGAAGCATACGATAATGTGAAAATCTATGAAGAGAAAATGAAAATATGGTATGGTCGGAAGATTATTAAGAAGAAATTTAAACCTGGATAAGAAGTTCTACTATATAATACAAGATTGAGATTATTTCCAGGAAAACTAAAATTCAGATGGTTAGGACCATTTAAAGTGATTAAAGTCTATCATTATGGAATTGTCATTATTAAAGATCCTAACACTGGAAAGATATTTAATGTTAATGAGCATCGTTTGAAACATTATTATGAAGGGCACATATCTCAGTTTAAAGAAGTTTTAATGTTAAGTCAACCCAANGTCCAGATGGTTAGGACCATTTATAGTGATTAAAGTCTATCATTATGGAATTGTTGTTATTAAAGATCCTAACACTGGAAAGATATTTAATGTTAATGAACATCGTTTGAAACATTATTATGAAGGGCACATATCTCAGTTTAAAGAAGTTTTAATGTTAAGTCAACCCAACTAAACAAATGGTATGTCGGGCTGACAACGTTAAATCAAGCGCTTTGTGGGAGACGCTCATACTTATATTGCTATGTATTACTATTTTTTTTTATAAAGTGTCTTATATATTATTATTAATAATCCTACACAATTGTATTTATTATAAATTAAGTCAAGTATTGGTATTGGAGGAAAATTTAGAATTGAATTGAACAAAAAAAAAATGAAAGTCGCAGTTTTGGCCACTGACGCCAGAATGGGCGCCGACGATGCCCTAGATAATGGACATCAGCACCGACAACACCAATTGGGAGCGTCGATGGTGTCGAGTATGGTTGAATGGTTTTAGATGACTTTTGGCAGATTTTGGCACGATTTCACTTCATAATAACCACCAANACACCGACAACACCAATCGGGAGCGTCGATGGTGTCGAGTATGTTTGAATGGTTTTAGATGACTTTTGGCAGATTTTGGCACGATTTCACTTCATAATAACCACCAAGAAGAGTTTAAAAAGGCCTAGAAACATTCTTGGATGCCTAGAGACTTCCTATTTTTGGATTACATGGCTTCCAATTCTAGAAATACTTTGAGTTATGGAGTTTTCAACAAAAGAAAGTTTATTAGTTTTGACGAGCAGTGAATGTACGATAAAGTTATTATGAAGAGGAGATTGATCAAGGAAAGAGGATTTGTTAATCATGGAGTGATCAATCCANTAAAAGAAAGTTTATTAGTTTTGACGAGCAGTGAATGTACAATAAAGTTATTATGAAGAGGAGATTGATCAAGGAAAGAGGATTTGTTAATCATGGAGTGATCAATCCANTTAATTGTGTTTATAATTTTGTGGCAGTGTTTAGTGTTGTGGCTTGATTTCAACGTTGATTTATAATTAGTTTGTTTAATATGTGTGATTGTGTAATTAAAAAATATGATTGTAAAAAGTGTANATAATTGTGTTTATAATTTTGTGGCAGCGTTTAGTGTTGTGGCTTGATTTTAACGTTGATTTATAATTAGTTTGTTTAATATGTGTGATTGTGTAATTAAAAAATATGATTGTAAAAAGTGTACTTTCATTAATAAACGTTAGTTTGTGTTGTTTGTGAAAATTGGTGTTTGTGAAATATTTCGTTTGTAAATTATTGTTAGATAAAAATTTGTGTCTAAAATACTAAACATTTTTTGAGTAAGTTGATAGGAAAGTGAATATTAAAAAAACCAAAATATGGAATTTTTTGGGCCTTCAGCTCCGACGGCGCTAACAGCGCCGTCGACCCGAGAGCAGATTAAACCCCTAAAAATTTGTAATTTTTACTATGGCCACCATTTTTTTTGCTTAAGTCATCTTCAACCTTCGATTTTGGGCGACTAGGGCCTGATTTTGGACGAATTTGAGGTAGTTTAGAGGGTAAAAGACTTTGTATTTCATCTTCTCTAGGTAAAAACTACACTTTAACCCNTTGGCCACCATTTTTTATGCTTAAGTCATCTTCAACCTTCGGTTTTGGGCGACTAGGGCTTGATTTTGGATGAATTTGAGGTAGTTTAGAGGGTAAAAGACTTTGTATTTCATCTTCTCTAGGTAAAAACTACACTTTAACCCAAAAATTTTTTATTTTCACCAAGGATTAATCTGACATCGCATGGATCCAAAAATATGGAAATATTTTGAGAAGTTTTTGAGTAAATCATTTGGTGTTTAACTCTTATTTAGTGATTTGAAGTTTAAAATGTTTTACAATTTGATTTTTGGAATTTTGGGATTTATCCGTAATTTTTCAAAAAACTTTTAGATTTCCTTTGGCACCTAGATCGAGCAAAAGAAAAATAGAATATTACAAACAATAATTTGTTAGCTTTTGAGTTAGTACTCGATTTCATAGTTTGTAAGAAAATAAAAAAGTGATTCAGGACCTAGGTTTTAAAAATCCGGGAGGAGAAGTTGAACGTTTGATTATTGCTCGACAGTGGGAAAAATTTTGCTATTTTACTGTCGATGCAATAGCTAGGATTGTAATGGAATTTTATGCCAACCTTTCTGAAGCTTCTGATGATTTTTTTTTTGTTCNTTTTTAGATTTCCTTTGGCACCTAGATCGAGAAAAAGAAAAATAGAATATTACAAACAATGATTTGTTAGCTTTTGAGTTAGTACTCGATTTCATAGTTTGTAAGAAAATAAAAAAGTGATTCAGGACCGAGGTTTTAAAAATCCGGGAGGAGAAGTTGAACGTTTGATTATTGCTCGACTGTGGGAAAAATTTTGCTATTTTACTGTCAATGCAATAGCTAGGATTGTAATGGAATTTTATGCCAACCTTTCTGAAGCTTCTGATGATTTTTTTTTTGTTCGACGAAAAAGGGTGGAGTTTACTCCAAAAAAATTAATGAGTTTTATCAGTTAGAAGATGTGTATAGATGCGAATATCATTATTTTTCTACTACAGATGAGGCTTTATATGACGTTATTTCTTTTCTGACTAGTGAAAAAGGGGCTTGGAAAATAAAGAATGGAGTTAAAGTTAACTTTCCCCTTTCTATGTTAAATGTGGTATCTAAGGCCTAGCATTATTTTTGGGAGGATGATTCCAACGAATCATCATAACGAAGTAACCAAAAATAGAGCCATCCTAAACTTCTATATTCAGCAAGTGATGGATATAAATGTAGGCTCTATCATTTATATGAAAACTCAATCTATTGCTCTTAGAGAGACCACTAGTGGATTGGCACACCCTGCTCTGATTTATACACATTATGACCAGGCAAGAGTTGATTTTAGACTTGATGAGAAGAGGATTGAGCCTCAGAGACCAATTGGGCCTGCCAACATCAAGACTTATGAGTCTCATGTTGATTGGAGATATGGAAGATAGGTCAGGGATATTCCTTTTACTTCTAGAAACCTAGTGATCCTACTTCAAGTGACCTCAACAACAAGGAGTTGTTGTACCAGATGATGATTGAACAAGGAGATATTTTGAGGATGAATCATATGATGCATAATATGGAGGCCAAAAATGCTCACATTGATGATCTGATTTGTCAAAAATTTGAATATGATGCTACTTATGATGATGCTTTAGTGAGATATCTGACGGGTGATCATACAGTTCAGTTCTCTATTCACCCTACTTATACTCCATATCAGCAGCAAAAGTGAGCTGTCGATGATGAGGAAGATAATAACTCGTGAGCTATTTTGTTTATTTATTTGTGTTTATCCTGTGTGATTGTATTGTTTGTGTTGTGATGTTGATGAGACTTTGTTTGTTATGTTGTGTTAAACTGTAATGAGGAAAACTGTTTTTATTTTTAGAATTTTGTTTAGTTCTATTGTTATTTTCAGCACTTTGTTAAGTATTGTGATTAGCTCTTTCTCTGTAAATTTTATATGTATTATATGCAATTTAATGTTTTTAACCTTGTAGTTTTCATATTAGCACCTGCAGTATTTCAAAATTTATGTTCAAGAATCATAATCTCCAACAGGTATGAATTCTGTTTATATATATTTAATGCTTTCTTTTACCCTTCATTTTTAAAGTTCTTCATGTAAAAATCTTTTAAAAATTTNAGAGTTTACTCCAAAAAAATTAATGAGTTTTATCAGTTAGAAGATGTGTATATATGTGAATATCATTATTTTTCTACTACAGATGAGGCTTTATATGACGTTATTTCTTTTCTGACTAGTGAAAAAGGGGCTTGGAAAATAAAGAATGGAGTTAAAGTTAACTTTCCCCTTTCTATGTTAAATGTGGTATCTAAGGCCTAGCATTATTTTTGGGAGGATGATTCCAACGAATCATCATAACGAAGTAACCAAATATAGAGCCATCCTAAACTTCTATATTCAGTAAGTGAAGGATATAAATGTAGGCTCTATCATTTATATGAAAACTCAATCTATTGCTCTTAGAGAGGTCACTAGTGGATTGGCACACCCTGCTCTGATTTATACACTTTGTGACCAGGCAAGGGTTGATTTTAGACTTGATGAGAAGAGGATTGAGCCTCAGAGACCGATTGGGCCTGCCAACATCAAGACTTATGAGTCTCATGTTGATTGGAGATATGAAAGATAGGTCAGGGATATTGCTTTTACTTCTAGAACCCTAGTGATCCTACTTCAAGTGACCTCAACAACAAGGAGTTGTTGGACCAGATGATGATTCAACAAGGAGATATTTTGAGGATGAATCATATGATGCATAATATGGAGGCCAAAAATGCTCACATTGATGATCTAATTTGTCAAAAATTTGAATATGATGCTACTTATGATGATGCTTTAGTGAGATATCTGACAGGTGATCATACAATTCAGTTCTCTATTCACCCTACTTATACTCCATATCAGCAGCAAAAGTGAGCTGTCGATGATGAGGAAGATAATAACTCGTGAGCTATTTTGTTTATTTATTTGTGTTTATCCTGTGTGATTGTATTGTTTGTGTTGTGATGTTGAAGAGACTTTGTTTGTTATGTTATGTTAAACTGTAATGTGGAAAACTGTTTTTATTTTTAGAATTTAGTTTAGTTCTGTTGTTATTTTCAGCACTTTGTTAAGTATTGTGATTAGCTCTTTCTCTGTAAATTTTATATGTATTATATGCANTGGGTTAAGATATCTGGTAAAAGAGATTATGACTACGTTTTTCTATTTTTAGTAAAGGAAATTTGTATTTTTGAAGTATTAAAAATCTTAAAGAAATTCATGTAAAAANGGGGTTAAGATATCTGGTAAAAGAGATTATGACTACGTTTTTCTATGTTTAGTAAAGGAAATTTGTATTTTTGAAGTATTAAAAATCTTAAAGAAATTCATGTAAAAAAAAAGAATTACACTTTATGAAATCTTTAAGTTAATATAAATTTGTAAACTGAAAAAAATGTAAAAAGTTTTTAACTTTAAAAAGAGGATAGTGAAGTTCAAAATCATTAAAGCTAATCAGATATAGTAATCCTCAGAAAAATAAAAGAAAATTGAAGAAAAAGAAATGAAAAGAAAAATAAAAGAAAAAGAAAAGATACGGGAGAAGCTTGACGAGATGTCTAATTAAAAATTGGGTTCACTTCAATTAACTTAAGAAAAAAAACTTGGGCACATTTTATAAACTTTTTATTTGAATGTGAGCTTAATTATTAATAAAGTTTTATCAAGTTCATTTTCGTATGAATTTTCTAAGTGACTTTAATATGATAAATTGCATTTTTTCTTGAAAGAAGTAGAGGATCAGAAACCTNATTTTTCATATGAATTTTCTAAGTGACTTTAATATGATAAATTGCATTTTTTATTGAAAGAAGTAGAGGATCAGAAACCTTAAACTTAATTACTGAATATCCTTACACCTTTAGTATTAACTGAATTGTTTTGAATTTTTCTTAAGTTAAACTAATATATTTAGAGAACTAAAATATGGAAATCTAAAAGTTAAATTCTTTACCATAAGTCATATTTCTTATGCAGTAGAGAAGTTACTTGAGGACAAGTAACATGTAAGTTTAAGGGATTTTGATACCGAAAATATATGCATTTTTAGACCCATGTTTTATACTCATTTCTTGTGATATTGCACGTTAATGGAAGGTATTTTGATGTTTTATAATAGTTTATTGGTTTTTAGGGCTTAAAGAAACAAGAAAGCAAAANTTAAGTCATATTTCTTATGTAGTAGAGAAGTTACTTGAGGACAAGTAACATGTAAGTTTAAGGGATTTTGATATCGAAAATATAGTCAGATATCTCACTATCGAAAATATATGCATTTTTATCCCATGTTTTATACTCATTTCTTGTGATATTGCACTTTAATGGAAGGTATTTTGATGTTTTATAATAGTTTATTGGTTTTTAGGGCTTAAAGAAACAAGAAAGCAAAAAGGATGAAATTTGGTGTCAAAATTACATTTTTGAAGAAACACTCAGCGCCGGCAGCACCGAGGTCAGCGTCGACAGCGCAGAACAACTTAAGGCTGGAGATTTTTACTCAGCGCTCACGGCGCCAAACGCATTGCAGACCCCGTTTCTAGAAGTTTTGATGTATTTGGACAATTTTTTGAAGAGCTTTTGGAGGCATTTCTTGGAGAACCGACCTTGAGCTCTATTTGGGGCCGAATTTCATTAGAAAAAGTGCTCCTCTACATTTTTCACTCCTTTATATTCGTTTTTTGCACCACATCATTTCATTCCACTACCATATTGAAGTCAATTTTTTTTTTATTTTTCTTTCATACTTTAAAGTTTTTGTGGTGAGATTTAGTGTGAAACTTTCTGTGAGAGTGTTGGAGAAGGAGAAAAGTGAGAGATACCTTCTTCCTGCATTTCTAAGGAAAGGCTACAAAGGATTTCCTTTGAGAAAGAGTTTTTCGGATAAGTACTATTTGTTTATGAGTGTTGTATGAACTTTTTTTATATGAAATTTGTGTTTTGTTATTTCTTTCTCATGAAGTTTGAGTAGTTCCCTCTATTTTTCTATCTACACTGAGATATGGTGAAATGAAGAGATAATATAGATGTGTTAATATTAAAATGTAAAATAAATTGTGATGATTTTTCAACTCNATCTACTCTGAGATATTGGTGAAATGAAGAGATAATATAGATGTGTTAATATTAAAATGTAAAATAAATTGTGATGATTTTTCAACTCCAAACTTAATTTAGTTTTTGATCTGGCCAATTGAATTATTAAAATGTGTTGTGAAACATATGATCCAAAAAATGGAGAATGAGTTCTACAACAGAGTGAGGATCACATTTGATTCCATGGAGGAGAACACTTTTCATGGAGTTAAGTTCAAATAAATAGAAAAATATTCTTTTTTGGGTGTAGAATTGGAGAACCTTTAGAGTAATAGACTAAAATTTTCAATTCGGTCTTATTGATTAAAAACTAATGCGAGAGCTAGCCTTCAGGTGAAGGGAAGTGAGAGCTCTGGAGTGGGAGCCGGTATCCTCCTAACCTAGCCANCTTCAATTCGGTCTTATTGATTAAAAACTAATGCGAGAGCTAGCTTTCAGGTGAAGGGAAGTGAGAGCTCTGGAGTGGGAGCCGGTATCCTCCTAACCTAGCCACGAACTCAGGGACTAAACACTGAGATTAACCAATGATTTTCTATGCACTATATCAGGGTAGAGAATTAAAATTACTCCTNAATTGAGATTAACCAATGATTTTCTATGCACTATATCAGGGTAGAGAATTAAAATTACTCCTATTTGGCACAATACATATTATGAACATTTATTTCATCTCNACTCCTATTACATATTATGAACATTTATTTCATCTCATTTTACGATAGCCTCATTATAGTGGGAAGGTCACATAAGATTCTTCGTTACATAAATATAGTTAATATATTAGTATTTACTGTTTCAAACTTTACATTTTTGATTTGATAATAGTTTAGAAATTTAATATTGATTACATCTCAACAATTGAAATTAGTGATAGTGATTTCAATTGACTTTCTATGAATTTCCTAGCAAATTTATCATTTCCAATTTAAATCTTTCCCATGGGATCGATATTTGGGGCTTAAATAGAAAGTCTGTTATTACTTGATAACGATACGTATACTTGCATAGAATATGAATATTAATTGATTATAACTATTTAAATTTTACATAGTCTATCGCAATAAAAAAATCGGATCACTAGGTAGGGAAGATACTAGCTCTCATTCTAGAGTTCCCCCGATTCCCTCCAGCTAGGGGCTAACATTCTCGTATCAGAACCTAAAACAATAAACCAAGTTGGGGCCTTTAACCTGTCACTTTAAATTCCTCTGACTCTACACCCTTTAATGAATATTTCCCATTTTATTTGCACTCACTCATATGAACTACATTCTCATTCATACAACCTCACGTGATTATTTCCAATTATTGACTGAGACAGTACCGACCCAGTTATTACATATTCTCACAACAAATTTTAACATCTAGGTTGGTCAAATAAAGAAGTAAATGAAGGGCATGGATTTAAATCATACAACTTCCTCCAACATTAAAGATCAATACTCTCCACAACTTCCATCCAACACCTAATTGCTTATCATTTTAAGAAGAAAGATAAAGAAAACTACTCAGAATCCATGAAGAAAATAAAACCACACTTTAGTTTAAAAGTAGAAATCATTGTTAAACCAACAACAGGTCTCAATTAAAACTAAAAGTAGTCTAAAAAAAAAGATAAAAAGTTATCTTAAGTCCTCCACCAAACTCTTGAAGTTCCTTTGAATCTCTTATCTCTTACAATACTCAATATAAAAACTAAAATAAAAAGGATAAAATAAATATGTGGTGTTTGAAAATCTCTTTGAACTAACTCCCCAATTCAAGAACTTTCAAAACTTTCTCTTTTCAAGCACACATTCAAANGATAAAAAGTTATCTTAAGTCCTCCACCAAACTCTTGAAGTTCCTTTGAAACTCTTATCTTTTACAATACTCAATATAAAAACTAAAATAAAAAGGATAAAATAAATATGTGGTGTCTGAAAATCTCTTTGAACTAACTCCCCAATTCAAGAACTTTCAAAACTTTCTCTTTTCAAGCACACATTCAAACACTCAATTTTCATTAGTTTATAAATCTCCAAAATGTGTCTTGGTATCTCTTCAAAATATGTCTTGATTCAATGTATTTCTCTAAGAGATGTCTTCTTTCGCAATAATTTTCGTCCATGGTGGTTGTAACCACCTATTAAGCCAGTGGGTGCATCAAAAACCTTTTCAAAATTTGTAAGAACTGAATTTACTCATCCAATAACTACCACTGAAGCTTAAGCGTGGGGCCTCTGACGCCTAAGCATGGCCTTCTCTATTTAACTGGTGCTTAAGTGCCGGATTTGGCGCTTAGGCGCCAAAACACTCTTGCCCAATTTTCTCTTATTTGCTTCAAATTTGATCATTTTTCACTCTTTTAAGCATTTTTCACCTTTTTACCTTTACCTGAAAGAAAAAAACACAAATACCTTCCATTAAAGCGCAATATCTCAAAAATGGTATAAAAATGCGTCTAAAAATATTATATATTTTAGGTGTATCATCTATCACTATGGAGCTGTTAATATTAAAAATCTTAAGAATGGAAGGATATTTAAAGTAAATGGGCAAATAAAGTAAAAAGGTGATAAAATTTGAAGCAAATAAGAGAAAATTGGGAAAAAGTGTAAAGGTGATCAAAACCATATTTTGATGGTCAATGACCACTTTTTAAAGAAACTATAATTTTGGGTCACCCAGAATAAAAACTGGGAATATTGGGCGGAAGACATTAAACCAAGCGCTTTGTGGGAGACAACTCATACTTATCATTATTTATTTTGGTTTTTGAGTTTTTACTCAGAATATTTTACATATATTTATATTNGAAAACTGGGAATATTGGGCGGAAGACATTAAACCAAGCGCTTTGTGGGAAACAACTCATACTTATCATTATTTATTTTGGTTTTTGAGTTTTTACTCAGAATATTTTACATATATTTATATTTTTACTTTCATAGAGTCCGTGTATTTAAGAAAACAATTTAAAAATATCTTTATTTACCTAATTTTATGGACTAATTGAGAATTTTTTATCGAAATAAAAAATGCAACTTTTTTAAATTGGCGCATGAAGCACCAGATTGGCCCATGATGCACCGAATTTAAGAGAACTGGTGCATGATGTGCCAGAATTGGCGCATGAAGCGACAATGAAAAAAAAGACTTAATACGTATCAAAAGGCAGTTGGGAAGTGCTTTATTACACTACTATTGTCGTAGTCGTCCTTATGGTGAAAGAGTTTTACGCAAATCTACANGCTGGTGCATGATGTGCCAGAATTGGCGCATGAAGCGATACAATGAAAAAAAAGACTTAATACGTATCAAAAGGCAATTGGGAAGTGCTTTATTACACTACTATTGTCGTAGTCGTCCTTATGGTGAAAGAGTTTTACGCAAATCTACATGGAATTAACCAAGAAATTTTCTATGTCCGAGGCAGGTTTGTGCAAATCACTCCTTCAAGAATAAACGAGATGTTTATGATTGAAAATGTGCATATATGTCATTAAGCAAATTTTACCCGTACAAGAGATAATATGAATGAACTTTATTGGTACATTACAGATGAAGATGTGAATTGGGAGGCTAGAGATGATGGGAATGTAAGTTTTTTCTTTATCATTATTAAATCTTGTTTCTAACGCATGACACCTCTTTATTGCATAGAAATTACTGCCTACTATGAAAATAAGTAAGGTAACTAAAGAGAGTGTTATCTTAAATTACTGTATTCAAATCAAAAAACCTATTAATATTGGAGTTATCATTGTGAAATTGATTTTGGTTTTATTGTGAATGGGTCTGCAACCAGACTTGGACATTGATCCACTATTTTTCTACTATGCAGTCAATCGCAAGTACCATACGAGAGTTGGGAAAAAGTTCTTCTTCCTTGGATGTTGATGGATCTAGAAGTCTATTGCAACTATACTGGAATGGGAGATGAAAATAATATGAATGTATTGATGGATCATGGATCCCAAAATTCATTACATATTGAGCCTTTCTTCATTTCTAATGCACTTTTGAAATGGTTCATAAAGTTAGAAAAAGAGGTGCAGAATCTTCTACATGCAATGGGAAATATTTCTGAAATGTTTGATCACTTGGATTGGAAACTTAAAGAACATTTTGAGCATACCGGTTATATTTATGATGGCTTGGTACGTATGTTCAAGGAACATGCTTTGATTGGGAAGGATTCAACTGATGAGTTTCCTTATCGACCTTTCTACAACTTATATGTGAACTACCAGTCTATGGGAGATATCCAGGAGGATGAGAGTGAAGAAGATGTTTGAACTTAACCTATGCACAAAACGTTTTATTTAGTACTACTTGTTTTTGTTGTTTGAAGTGTTGGTTTGCATTTACTTTTCTTGTTGAACTATATCGATGTTTGTGTTTGGAATTTTGATGTTTAGATTTCACTATTANGGGATCCCAAAACTCATTACATATTAAGCCTTTCTTCATTTCTAATGCACTTTTGAAATGGTTCATAAAGTTAGAAAAAGAGGTGCAGAATCTTCTACATGCAATGGGAAATATTTCTGAAATGTTTGATCACTTGGATTGGAAACTTAAAGAACATTTTGAGCATACCGGTTATATTTATGATGGCTTGGTACGTATGTTCAAGGAACATGCTTTGATTGGGAAGGATTCAACTGATGAGTTTCCTTTTCGACCTTTCTACAACTTATATGTGAACTACCAGTCTATGGGAGATATCTAGAAGGATGAGAGTGAAGAAGATGTTTGAACTTAACCTATGCACAAAACATTTTATTTAGTACTACTTGTTTTTGTTGTTTGAAGTGTTGGATTGCATTTACTTTTCTTGTTGAACTATATCGATGTTTGTGTTTGGAATTTTGATGTTTAGATTTCACTATTAATATGTTTTGGTTTGTTTTAAACACTGAATTAGATGTTTGTTGGCTTTATAAATGTTAATTTGTAATAGTGTGGATTATATATATATAAGTTAGTTTTGTGTTGTTTGTGAAAGATGGATGTTAGAGTAATGTTTAATTATGCTTATAGGGTACATATGAGATAATTAGAGGTAGACATAAAGCAGTATGGAGCAAATTTTCATAGAAAATGAAATCTGGAAAAANTCTTATAGGGTTCATATGAGATAATTAGAGGTAGACATAAAGCAGTATGGAGCAAATTTTCATAGAAAATGAAATCCGGAAAAAATAAGGTGTTGGTGCATGATGCGTCAGATTACAGAGAGTTGGCACATGATGAGCCATATTTGACGCATGATGCACCAAATTCCCAAAAAAGCTAGATTGCCTAAAAAAATCGTGAAATCGTACAGTGAAACTCCATTTTTACTGCTTGGGTCGTCTCCTACCNAGCTAGATTGCCTAAAAAAATCGTGAAATCGTACAGTGTAACTCCATTTTTACTGCTTGGGTCGTCTCCTACCTCTAAACATGGACCTAGGGCTTCACATTGGGTGCTATAGAAAAGATTTCGGAGGCTAAAAATCATTGATTTCATCTTCTCTTGGTAAAAGCTTCACCTTAACTAAGAAATTTTTTTATTTTCACCTTGGATTTTTCCTACATTATGGAAATCTAAAAATTGGGATTTTTGATAAAAAAAAAGCTTGAAAAAAACTCATGGTGAAAAGTTTCTTACCAAATAATCTTACTTACGGAGTTAGACTTTTTATTTTGTAATTTATTTAGTATTTATTTAGATTTTGATAGAATTTCAAATGGCTCCACAAGTAAAGAGNAAAAAAAACTCATGGTGAAAAGTTTCTTACCAAATAATCTTACTTACGGAGTTAGATTTTTTATTTTGTAATTTATTTAGTATTTATTTAGATTTTGATAGAATTTCAAATGGCTCCACAAGTAAAGAGAGGAAGCACATATGATTTTCATGCAAGAAGATTTGTTAATTTGAAGACTCAGCACAGTTATGATACAAATCCGGGTGGCATTTGCTAATTCGGGTGGCGAGCTCGGGAGGTTGATTCTTGCCAAAGATTAGGAATGATTTTGCTACTTCACTGCTGTAATTATTTTGCTAATGATTTTGGGAGTTTTATGCCAACTTGAGATTTATTGATGACGATCACATTCTCATGAGAGGTAAGCAAGTTGAATTTACTATCGAAAGAATCAATAGCTTTAATGGGCTGAGGAATGTATTTTTCAATGAATATGCTGCATTTATGATGACTGATTCATCACTGGATGAAGTGATTGCCTTTTTGACTGATGGAAAAGGAGAATGGAGGATTAAAAATAAAAAAATAGTTAACTTCTGCGCTTCCATATTGACTAGTCAGTAAAAGGTATAGCACCACTTCATTTATCCTATATTACTTCCAACCAATCATTTTACAGATGACAAAGCAATAAATGTTGGCGCTCTTATAGTTCATCATGCATGAAGCATAACTAAGAGCTCTACAGGTAGTGGTTTGGGTTACCCTGCCCTGATTTTCACTCTTTGTGAACAATCAGAAATAAAATCCCATAGAAATGAAGAAAGATTANCCCAACGAATCATTTTACAGATGACAAAGCAATAAATGTTGGTGCTCTTATAGTTCATCATGCATGAAGCATAACTAAGAGCTCTACAGGTAGTGGTTTAGGTTACCCTGCCCTGATTTTCACTCTTTGTGAACAATCAGAAATAAAATCCCATAGAAATGAAGAAAGATTACAACCACAAAATCCTATTGGGAAGCATATGATTCAAAGAGTTGAATCATTTGTTGAATCTAGGGGCTGAAGAAGCGATAGACCCTCTACATCAGCTACAGGGACATCTACTTCTAGACCTGCATCATTAGAAAATATTATGGACCAACTCATGATTTAACAATTGGATATAGTAAATATTTAAAATTAAATTGGAGAGATCGGAGCAAAAAATGCTTATAATGATGAGTATCAGCAGAGGAAAGTTCGGCATGATATAGCTTTTGAGGATGTTATGGTGAGGTATCTTAAGGGTGAATACAATGTGAAATTTCTTACTTACCCCAGCTTTACTCCATATGTTGTTATTCATGATGAAGAAGAAGAATAAGAAGAAGAAGAAAAAGAAGATGGTGATAATGATGATGATGATGATGATGATGATGATGAAGAGAAAGGTGATGAAGATTGATATTTTTTGGAGTTAGTTTACTATGTTTACTTGTTTGTTTGTTTTGTATGTTGTTTCAATTTTATTTGGATGGCATTTGAAACTGTAGTAGTAAAAACTTGTATTTTTGTGTTGTGAACTTAAAATTTTAATTGTAACAGNTACCACAGCTTTACTCCATATGTGTTATTCATGATGAAGAAGAAGAATAAGAAGAAGAAGAAAAAGAAGATGATGATGATGATAATGATGATGATGATGATGATGAAGAGAAAGGTGATGAAGATTGATATTTTCTGGAGTTAGTTTACTATGTTTACTTGTTTGTTTGTTTTGTATGTTATTTCAATTTTATTTGGATAGCATTTGAAACTGTAGTAGTAAAAACTTGTATTTTTGTGTTGTGAACTTAAAATTTTAATTGTAACAGTAGATTGATTTTTCTATATTTTTAGTATTTTCAATTTTTGTTTCAGTTTTTAAATCTCCACAAATTCTATAGAATATATTATGTCTCATTTAATGCTTTAAAGCCTGTATGTATTTTAAAGTTATTATCTGCAGTATACCAGAGCCCAATTCATAATCAGAAATCCTCTACATGTTAGTCTTTATTTTCATGCATTTAGTATTTTCTTTCACCAATTGAATTTTGTACTAAAATATTTTTAAAATACTTAAAAACTTAAGTTTGAGGGGAAAAAAATTTTCTTTTAAACAGAAGTAAACTAAATTTTATTTGTCCTTACGTAACAGTAATTTTAAAATTAATTTAACATGACCCAGGATATTAAAATTAAACTTTAAATGACTATACTTAAGTTTATTAATATTATGGTAAATTTAGGTAAAAGTTTTTAATAATGAAGGTCAATTCTAAAGTTAAAGATTATTAGTGTGATAAGATAAGACTAAGTTTTTCTATTTAAAGTAAAGAAAATTGTATTTTTGAAGTATTAAGAATTTTAGACATTCATGTGAGAAGAAAAGAATGAGACATTATGAAAATCATAAACTAATATGAATTTATGAAGTGTAGAAAGGTAAGGAGTTTTGACTTTNAGTAACAGTAATTTTAAAATTAATTTAACATGACCCAAGATATTAAAATTAAACTTTAAATGACTATACTTAAGTTTATTAATATTATGATAAATTTAGGTAAAAGTTTTTAATAATGAAGGTCAATTCTAAAGTTAAAGATATTTAGTGTGATAAGATAAGACTAAGTTTTTCTATTTAAAGTAAAAAAAATTGTATTTTTGAAGTATTAAGAATTTTAGACATTCATGTGAGAAGAAAGGAATGAGACATTATGAAAATCATAAACTAATATGAATTTATGAAGTGTAGAAAGGTAAGGAGTTTTGACTTTGAGAAGATGATAGTGAAGTTCAAAATTATTAAAGTCTATCCAGATATAGTAATCCTCACTTGAAAAAGAAAAAGAAAAATAAAAGAAAGGATTGAAAAGATCCTAAATTAAAAAAAAAAGGAAAATAAAATAAAATAAAAAGGAAAGGAAAGAAAAATAACTGGGAGAAGCTTGAAGAAATTCCTAATAAAAAATTGGCTTCATTAGAATCAACTTAAGGAAAAAACTTTACTACNATCCTAAAATAAAAAAAAAAGAAAACAAAATAAAATAAAAAGGAAAGGAAAGAAAAATAACTAGGAGAAGCTTGAAGAAATTCCTAATAAAAAATTGGCTTCATTAGAATCAACTTAAGGAAAAAACTTTACTACATTTTCTAAACTTATATTGGATTACTAGTAGCATTATTTGGAAAGTTTTCCTGAAGTTCTTTTTCATATTAATATTCTAAATGTCCTTGATATGACTAATTGCAATTCTTATTGAAATAAGTAAAGAATCAGAAATCTTAAAATTGACTACTAAGCTTAGAATTTGAATCTAAGTTATTAAAGGTTTTTCTTAAATTTTACTATTTTATTAATTGAACTAAAGTATGGAAGTTATAAGTTAGTCTCTATCCTAAGTTATATACATTTATGTAGTAAAAGTGTCGCTAGAGGACAAGTAACATTTAAGTTTGGGGGATTTTGATACACCAAAATAATATGTTGCTATAAGTATACATTTTATGCTTATTNCGTGTCGCTAGAGGACAAGTAACATTTAAGTTTGGGGGATTCTGATACACCAAAATAATATGTTGCTATAAGTATACATTTTATGCTTATTTTTTGTGATATTGCACTTTAAAGAAGGTTATTTTTATATTTTTGTTGTTGGATATCAATTTTAGGCATTTGGAGCAAAAGTAGCAAAAATGACTAAATTTTGAGCCAAAACATCAAAGTTTCAAATTCTGACGCATGATGGCCAGATTGGCCCCAGACGCATCAAATTGGAGCCCAATGTGCCAAAACTCTAAACAACATGTCTTTCAAAAAACTGGCATATGATGCTCCAGGTTGGCGCCAGATGTGCCATTTGACAAAGAGTTGGCGCATAATGNTGCATGATGGCCAGATTGGCCCCAGATGCATCAAATTGGAGCCAAATGTGCCAAAACTCTAAACAACATGTCCTTCAAAAAACTGGCATATGATGCTCCAGGTTGGCGCCAGATGTGCCATTTGACAAAGAGTTGGCGCATAATGCGCCAGATGCACCGGGGACAACTTTTTTGCGGATTAAGGTTGTTCGAGATGAATTTTGCGTGAATTTTCAAAGGGACGCTTGTTCTAAACACCCCTTGGAGTGATTCAAAGCATCTAGACACTTTGGAATGTTCTTTTATGAAGGGATATGTCTCTTATATTAATGGACTTATCTTTTGAATTCAAAAGAGTTGACTTTAGAACAAAATTTTGGGGGAAATTTTAAATTTTTATAGGGGGAAGTCTAGGGCTTGAAGAAGAGTAGAGAGGAGTTTGGAGTGAGTGGGCGCTAGTGAGAGGGTGTGGTGAGGAAGAGAGTTAGGGAGAGTGAGAGAGGCATGGTGTGAAAGAGAGTTAGAGAGGGAGAGAATGTCAAGAGCTTGGAGATTTTCTTCAAGGATTGTAAGAGGAGAGGGAAGGTGAGAGATGTCTTCTTCATTACACTTCTTAGAGAGAATTGAGAGTGCTTGTAAAGAGAGAAAGTCTTAGAGAGAACTTCTNCGTGAAAGAGAGTTAGAGAGGGAGAGAATGTCAAGAGCTTGGAGATTTTCTTCAAGGATTGAAAGAGGAGAGGGAAGGTGAGAGGCGTCTTCTTCATTACACTTCTTAGAGAGAATTGAGAGTGCTTGTAAAGAGAGAAAGTCTTAGAGAGAACTTCTNTAATTTTTTGTAACCTTTTAATCAAAGAAATAGAATAGAGAAATCGGCCTACAACCTTTTTAACAAAGAAGGGTGGAAAAATATTACAAAAAAGTTCAAGGAACTTACAGGCAGAGAGTAAGNATCCACTATCACTTCTTGGTTTGATCAATTTTTTTGTCATGTTAGTTGATTTGGTTTTTGACAAAAAACAGTCCAGTCTCATCGTATTTCATGCCTGTTACTGATTTTTTATATTCATGAGCTTCATGTTTTAGTTTTGTGCTTAACTCAGTGATTTATCCAAGTGTCTTACTATAAATCAAGAATGTTCATGTAACAATAAAATTTTTTTATTATAGTAATAAAATGTCAATTAAGATCAAAGAAACAACTACACCAGTATTATGGGAGAAAGAGACCAAAATAATTTTTTGTAACCTTTTAATCAAAGAAATAGAATAGAGAAATCGGCCTACAACCTTTTTAACAAAGAAGGGTGGAAAAATATTACAAAAAAGTTCAAGGAACTTACAGGCAGAGAGTAAGAAAGGATGCAATTGAAAAACAAGTGTGATCAACTTAAGAAGGATTGGTCAATATGGAAGGAATTGAAATGAGGTTCAACAAGATTGGGGTGGGATCTAGTGAAGCAAACAATAGATGCACCCGAGGAGTGGTGGGCCAAATGACTTATGGTGAGCATTGTTCAAAACTTTTGTTAATTAATTACTTTTTAATTTTTTACTAATTTTTGTCTTGCCAAATTATGTTTAGGTGATGCCCACTACAAAGAAATTTAAGATTTCTGGAATTGAGCCTGAATTGAAGGACAAGCTTGACTGCATGTTTGGGGGGTAGTTGCAACGGGGAACTATGCATGTTGCCCAAGCGAGACAGGGATTGTCGCCAATCTCATGGATTTGGAAACCCTCGGAGGTTCATGTGATCCTGCTGAAGTCCTCAGTCCGGAGCAGAACGAATATGATTCCACGCCACTTGTCAAGTGTCCAAGTGTAGATAATAGAAAAAAATATGGTTCTGGCTTTATTAAAAACCAAATCACCCAGCTAGTATCCTCTTACGAAGCAGAATCATGGCCGTCTCATTCAACCACTATCGAGGAAGCACTGGAAATCCTTTATTCTTCAAGTGAAATATATGAGGATGAAACATTGTATCTGTTTACAATAGAGTTCTTAGAGAACCCCGACCGTAGAGATATTTTTGTGAAGATGTTTGCCACCCGTAGAGTGCCGTATCTCCGATGTTTTTATGATCTTCTTAATATTTGAGCTTTTTTATGTCATGATAAAATCATTGCTAGCAAATTAAATTTGTTTTAATTCTCTAGGGTTGTACTTGTAAACTCTTTAGTTATATCTTTTTCCTTACTATGCATATTTCATTAGATCAACATTTTTAATTATAAGTAGATGTTTATTTTTTTTATTTCAAAGACTTTTATATTTTATATTTTATTAGCTCATCAGAGTGTTGGGTGCAACATACGGTACAACATGGAAGCAAGTAGAAGAGGACATTTATCAGTCAACATGGATACACGCAAAAGAAAGCACAGAGAGATTTTGTTGACTGTCATATGTTTGATCTACGAATACTACATTTTGTACGTTGACCGGTCGCCATGCATGACATCTTCGTACATTGGCGACAAATAGGTCCCAATAAGATTTTTAATATCTTCTAAATGTGGCAAGAAGTACTCATCGAGCTACTCGAAGAGCTGACAGGCACTCACGGACTTCAATAACAGGACCACTCCACTCCAGAACCACTCCACGTGACGTGCTCACAATAACATTGTACATACTATCCCAAAA
>JXCR01075786.1:0-14150 GCA_002079205.1 Phalaenopsis hybrid cultivar
TTACATATATTATTTATATAATAATATATTATTTATATTTATGTCTAAGTTTAAATCATAACTCCTCATGTGTCATTGTGGTTAGTGTCTTTTTTCGTATAGATTTGATCCAAGTTCGAATCTCACACTTTACATCTATTTTTCTCAATTTTAGTTTAACGAGCCAATTTCGAGCCGAACACGAACACACGGTTCAGGAGCCGNCGAGCTATTTCGAACAAGCCGAACACGAGCCAAGCCTTAGTTTGCTCAAGCTCGGCTCGTTTACAGCCCTAATGAAGACATCAAGCCAGTCAAGGGCAACTTTCTTCAATATGTATGAAAGCACTAAGCTTCAACCAAAGAGACTTCTCTCTTTTTTAACAAGTCTGATGAAGTGTGAAACATAAAACCAAAGAATTCAACTCAAGTTTTGCATCAAGCTCAAAATTGGCATCCGATTTTTCTTTTTTATCAAGATAAAGAGGTTGAATATATTTATTTGGTTCGACATCAAACTCTAAGCATAGATCCTCAAATATATTCAGCTAGCTTCATATTTTCTCTTGTTATCAAGACATATGAGACTTAATATATTTGGATCTACATCCAACATTGGGGCGAGATCTCCAAATATATATTTTTTCTATCATTTGGGTTGACATGAAGCTTCATGATGAGATCTCTAAATATATTCTATATTTTATCATTTGCGTTGACATCAAGTCAGATATGAGAAACCCAATTGATTCTTTTTTATCATAGTGATGTCGAAGTTATACTCAATCAATTTTAATAATAATAAGTCTAGCTTCAAGCAACTTGCAAACAAAACAATCTCAAAGTCAGAGATTCATCTCTCAGACTTGTCATAATTCAGAAAGTCAAATAAGAGATTTTTGAGCTCATGATCTTTAACAGATTAAGTTGGAGAAGCACAAGTTCGATTATAGCTCAAGTCTAGGACACAAGCAAGTCTTGAAGGTCAAACTCAACAAACTCAAATATGATTGAGTTGTTGAGAGCTCTCTTCACTTAAGACATAAAAACAACCGTACTGAAGAAGCCCACGTTTTGTCTATCTAATAATAATAGTTGTCTTACTAAAGCTTATCCAGCCTTATAAGTTAAGTGATCTAAATCTTAGGGTTCTCTTAACTAATTGAATGAGTAAGACAAAACCAGTAAATGATCCTCGCTTAAAGCCACTAATGGATGAGTTGTTATATTTATCTCAAGAGGATATGATTATGGCCATTTACACTCCTCAGTAAGTCAAGAATAATAAAATCAGGAATATCATCAATCCCCCTGGAAGAGTGGTCATCAAATGTAAGCTAATATGACCCAATTTTAGTTGCTCATCACTCTCCCTTACAAGTTATTAAGCAAGCCCAACAAGAAGTTCATCAAGTCATTTATAAAAAAACATAGGCCAAAGGAGATTTTAGAAGATTTTTTTGGAAACTCTCTTCTAATACAAGAATGGGTTTCCAACTAATAATAAAATTCTCTCGTAATACTGGGCACATTTTTTTTGTTTATTTAGGTTGCCATTATGTTGCCAAGATCCCCAAATGTGTTTTATAATATAATGGGATCCTCATTTGAGATTGAAAATAAATTTATGGCTGAGAACCTCAATGAAAAAGGTTGACATCATGACTAACATCAAGATATCATTACTTTTGGGTTTACATCGTGCTTTAATGTCAAATTCCATAAATATTTGCTTAAAAATTTTGCTATCAAGCAAAACATGTGTGATAAAATTTAAAAGGTAATGATTTTTCTCTTAGGTTAACCAAGATATTGAAGGTTCAATTGAAAAGTTTTCGAGGTTAGATTGGTTTAATGAGTTAAGTTGGAAAGATGCAAGTTTTACCACAGCTCAAGTCTAAGACTCAAGCGGGTTAAAAAGTTCGGAGCCAAAATATGGTCGAGTCACTAACATTTTTGTTCACTCAACAAGTCATAAAAACCACTATACTGAAGGAGCAAGCTCTTCTCAATCAAAAAGCCATACAAACGACAGTATTAGGAAGCCCCGTTTTAATAGTCTGAAGATGAGAGTTATCTAATTCACAAATCAATCCAACTTGAAGAGTTTAAGTGAATCAAATCTTGGAGACTTTCTTACCAATTTGTCGGATCAAGGTTAAAGAGATCATCTACTCTCAGAAAATAACTATGCATTCAAGCTAAAATATTCTCAAATTTACAAGTTTTGAAACCTTGTGATGTAAGAAAAAAAACTTCCAAGTCCATAAGCTTGTGCCCATTTAGTTGAAAAAGCAAAAGCTTCATATAGTCTAATTCTAGGACTCAAGCAAGTTCTGAAGTTCGGATTCAACAAGTCCAAATATGACCGAGTCACTGACAACTCTCCTCACTAAACAAGCCATAAAAACAACCGCAGTGAAGAAGCCCATATTTTGCTAGTATGATGGCAAAAACTGTCAAGCTTAAAGCATATTCAACTTGAAGAGAACTAGATCAAAGATATTTTGTTGATTAATCAAAAGGTCAAGGAAAGATCAAATGAATGATTATCTTTAAAAAAAAGAAGCAACAATTGGAGTTCTATGTATTGTTTAAATAAAGAAAACCCAACCTTTTTCATAAAATTCTGGTCAAGATAAGACACATATCAAAGAATTCTCTTCATCATTAAGTCCAATAAAAGAAAAGGCAAAGGACTGGAAAAATTATCCCATAATTTCATCAATGCTCTATGTTGAACCAAGGGAATTCAATTACCGATAAGTACCATAAAGTACGGAGTATAGGACAGGTGATTTCTTGAAAATAACGCAATATAAGCCCGAAGGCTAAGTCACTGGCATACATCTTTAAATAAGTCCACCAAAGCACAAAGCTAAGACCGAAGGTATGCTTACTCACATGACAACTCCATAGAAAAAATTCAGGTCAATTCCTTCAAGAAGTTAGCCACAGCACAAAGCTAACAAAGCTAAGCTCGAATGTATGCTCATTACTCGATAAGTCCACCCAGCACAAAACAAAAACTGAAAGTATGCTCAATCACATGACAAGTCAAGTCAATTCTTTCTTCATTTCTGTCGAGGCACGAAGCCTGGGGTCAAAAGTACGGTCACTGACCTGACAAGTCCATAGAAGCAGCTCAGGCCAATTCTTCCAACAAGTCTGCCAAATCACAAAAATAGGACCAAAGACAATTATGCTAAAGCATTGGGAAGAAGAAATTATTCCAGGATTCATTCAAAGTTTGAGGTTGAAGAAAGGAAAAGTCAACCGTAAAGAAGAATGATAAAACTCATTCTCTCTGCCAAATGAGTGACACTAAATGGTAAGTAATATCAATCAATGATTAGTCTTCAATGATGATATAAGTCTACACATCCAATTTGAAATTCATATTTTTGTCGATATCCGTTACTTATCTCGGAGATCCACAAAGTAAAATTCTGAAAGTGATATCCAAACAAGCTTTTACACATCCAACTATTAAACACAAAGGTTGCACTTCTCTCTGGAGTTTGAAATCTCCTTCTGATTCGAACTGAAGTCCTCATCTTCCTCTCCTATTCGAGAGATACAGAGGCAGCAAAAAGCAACCACAGAAACCAATGAAAGTCCTCCCTTTGCTCCGGAGATACCAGGGGAACCCAGCCCTGCTTTGCTTTTCAAAACAGAGGTGAAGGTCGATCCTTCTTCCTCCCTGCACCGAAATCCTCTGTCCGTTTCATCTTTTATGCCACACAGCAAAGCCGCTCGAGAGCCTCCGCAATCGATCCTCATTCATGGGCCCGGGTCCTCTTCTTCCCAATCGCACGCAGGAGCCTAACTTGCTAAACTGAACCGTCCCCTCTTATCCGACCCGATCCGTGAACCTGTTGCCCTAGCTGTCGTGATCAAGTAACCTCCTCTCGCTCGTTTTCCTGCACCGGAAGTCCTTACCGCGTTCAATCCTTCCAATCTCTTTTGCATGTCCTGTAAACCTCTGTCGTTCCTTCGCCTTCTTCCCTCACGCATAAGCAAACCACACAGTTGTTCCTTCTCATTGTTTCAAGCGACACTCCTCCCAGCCACTCCTTACACAGCCTCTCCTCGCGAAAACCCTCTCCTATTTCAAAATATTACATCATGAGTACGTCATTCAAAATCACATCAGCACCACCCCCAACCATAATACCCCAGCTATTCGGTCTGCCCCTATATTTAATTTTTTTTTTATATTTAGTGAGGTTAGAATGTAGAGTGCATGAAGTATTGTATTTGAAATCATGATACAGTGTTGCATCAGGATCAGTACTCTTGCTCTCCTGTTCTCGATATAGTCCCAATTAAAGCTAATTAGTAAGGCAACAATGGGATCTTGGTGCATAAACTCTAAACTCTCATCTTTCTTCTCTTTTCATACTGCTCCTACACAAAACTATGCAGGCATATGGTAGAAGAATTTAGGTTAAATCCTATTTCAATTCTGCTGCCAAATAGCTCCGAACAAAGCCCTCGATGGCCTTTCCATTCAAGCAAGAGTACCAATCCCACCCAAATCCAATTTCCCATTTATTCTTTATGTTTTATGTTGTGTATTGTATAAAAGGAAAAAAAATTGTGTTATACTTATTTTATTGTCTTAAATCACCTGTCCATGGAAATTAAGTACAGTTCGGAGAAACCTTCAAACTTATTTAAAAATTTTAGAATATTAAAATACTCATTCGTGGGAAAGATGAGCATTCATCCATGATAATTAAGTACTGTTGGGGGGAAAATAAACTACAATTCAGAAATGTTGGTTTGCAATTTGACATTTTTTACAAGTAGGTTTAACACCAGTTGCGTCCTTTTAATATCATGAGTTAAATATTTTACTTTGCATGTTGGGAAGGCTGACATTCTTCTGATGCCACTTACAGAGTTTATGTCTGGCCTACCGAAATTCTGGTAATTTGAACTTACAAATAAGTTAAAATTTTAGAATTTTATAATTTATAAAATAACAGAAAATGTGAATCATTTGAAATTTTAAAATGCTTTCAAAATTCGAGCTTTTAAAATGTAAGCTCTTAAGACTTTAAAATTATTTATAGTTTTGGGCTTTTGAAATTTAGGCTCTTTTGGCTTAAAAATACTTTAGAGGTTGGGCTTTTAAATTCAGGCTCATATGGTTAAAAATTAATTCAGACTTTCAATGTTTGAAACTTTAAAATCGTGCCACCTAATTTGCAATACACTTGCTACGGAACAGAAGACAGTAAATGTTTAAAATGAAAACTTGTTTGCAACATAAAATTATAATATTCACACAAACTTTCAAGATGTTTAAATAATTTTATGAATTTAGCAAGTCTTAAGACAATATTCGATTTGAATAGAAATACCTCAAGGTTTCTGCAAACAATTCAAGAAGCACTCTTCCAAGCTGTTTGATATAATTATTGTTTTAAAAGCATATAAAATGTCTTAAGACACCAAATGCTCTAGCAAAAATAAATATATGAATTAAATATCCATATGTGCTTCAACCAATACATTGAATGCTCAAACAGAAGTTTGAGAATATTGTGCAGGTTAATTGAGCTACATTTTATATAAGATTGAGTTGTAAGTTCCGCCCAACTAGTCGGATCCTCCCCGCATAGACCAGAGTTGATGAGTCTAGCAATTTTAAAAAAAATGTTTAAATCTTAAAATAAAATTTTATAAGTACAAATCAACTAATCTGATTCTCCTCATTGTAAGGGCATGAGTCGACATGACTTAACTAAAAAGTATAAACTAAAAAAATTAAATGCCCATTAAAATAAAAAACATTTTAAATATTTAATTTCTTGATGATGGTCATGTCGATTGTGAATGTGAACCAGATAAGTCAACTTTTAAATCAACTTTCATATCAATTTCCAAATCAAGTTATCAAAAGGATAAATTAAGACATTCAAATTAAAGCAAATCACCTAAAGAATTAAAATAAATAAATCAAATATTCCAATTTAAAATCAATCACTAAAAGTTTAAAATAAAGCTCATTCACCCTCTGTAACAGTTTGTCGAGGGTGACAAACCCTCGAAAAATTTAGATTGACTTCGCCTCACAAAAAGTGTGTATGACATCAAATGTATTAATATATTCACAATCAAAACAATTGCATCTCAAAAAGAATGTGACTCGAGCCCTCTGTCTGCATTGTTTCGTTGTCAAACGACACCACAAAGTAGCGATTATGATCAGAGCCCTCTGACTAGATGGTTGTAACCAAATGACATTATTATATTACGGTTACAATCGCAACTCGAATGTTCCCCAAAATCTTTGTACCATTTGAGTTGTGAATCATAATGATACAAATGATTGACATAAAATCTTTTATTAGTTAAGGTTGACTTAAATTTATCCTCTTAAACAAATATTCACTCCAAATCTATAAAGATCTATTGCACGTGTAATTTATGGTTGCTAACAAGAATCTTTCAATCAAGAATCACGACAACCCGGGATAACAAAACCTTGAGATCTTGATCGAATTTTGTCTTCATTTCCCGCACCACCCGTTTTAAGTTTTATGTAATAGATTTTAAAATTTAAAATATTATATGCATGCTACTAATGTATGTTGAATATTCAATTCTCAATAACTAACCTTAATTGAAAGTATCCACACATTATCAGGATGGACAATTAACTATCGAGGCTTACACCTATGAGAAACCTCGAACCTCATATCAAAAAGTTATCGCTAAATAAGGAAAAAATCTCTAGATAATGTATTATCTACAATCCAATCTACCATCTAAAAAGTTAACCCTCCAAAGTTCTCTCAACAAATAAATTACAAAAATAAAATAATGCAAAGAGTCCAAGGAAGTGATCAAAATTTTCAAAGCTCACAAGTACATATAATTAGCTATGAATGGGGGTGGGATGGAGGGGTTGGGGCTATTGTAGAAGGAGAGTAGTTGGGAGAGTTGGCAGTTATAATGTATTTGTTTAGAGAAATGTGGTTGGGAAGAATGAGATTGACAGAAGAAACTACGAGTTTGGATAGGTAAGTGAGTAGAGTGTTAAATATTGGCATAAAAGGTGTGTTGCTAATGATCATAGATGGCAGGAGCAAATTGTATTGGGCTTAATAGGCAAGCATTTCATCAAATAATATGTGATGGCCAAAAAAATTTCCAATTGTGTTGCATTATGACATTTGCATCCTTCGGAGTGCAGTGTGCACCTGAGTAATATAGGCAATAGACTTGAGATGGAATTTGTTAGTTGAGTATGATTGTAGCCAAGGACGATAGAGGTAGTTGAAAGTATGAGAAGGGCCTAATTTGATGCTTTATTGTGGAGTAGTTGGTATGGTAAGATATATTATTTTTGGAAGAATGAAGTCACTTGATACTAATAAATTGTTATAAGAAAAATGTCAACATGATGATAGTTTCAAAAGATTGGCTTTAAGCTAAAAGAATAGTCAATTTTTATAATATGCAAGCATTTACGTTCTTTCATTTCTTTTTTTATTTTTTTTGTGAGTTTGTATGGACAATCGTGTTGGTGATTGATGTCAATTGTATATAAAATGGCAAAGAGTGTGATGTGAATATAACACACTATCACCCATCGTGTGAAGGAATTGGCTGTATGATTGAATTAACATTTGGTTTGTTGTTTAAATCAAAGTGAGTTTAATTTCATAGGGAACACCCAACATTACCAAGGATAGTCATCTATAGAGAAATTGTAATATTTATGTCCTTGCTTTTTAAAATATGGGAGAGAGCTCACATACATTAAATTGAATAATCTGAACCAGTTATACTCTTTGTGAGAGATGTACAGAACACTAATCCATGATTTAAATAAAAAAAATAGCTTGAAAGGGAAACATAAATCTGAAATAATTTTAGCTAAAACAAGAAATGTAGAGGCTGCAAAATGCAATAACCTGTGCCAGCACTATTAGATGCATTTAAAGCCGAGAGGAGTGCAGTTTTGTTGAGCTGCTGAGGGCTTGGTTGAAAACCGAGCAAATAGGATTCATTAAAAGGAAGAACTTTGAAGGAAGTAAAATCACGAATTTTTTATATTTTATTATGAGGAATACAAATTAGATATATAATAAAAGATGTCAAAAGTTAATTTATAAATGGAGAGAACGTTAAATGTTAGGTTGAGAAGATGTTAAAACAATTATCAATATAATTATTGTATATAGATCTACCACATTTGAAAATTCGAGGAAAGTTGTCGTCTTGCCAGCTTTTGTGAGATTGAATATGGGTTTCTTTATTTAGCCATTAGTTAATTAGGTTGATCTCCTCGCCATAGAGGAGAGAATACATGTGGAGACTTGCACGGTTTGCTATCGTAGTAAGTCTTGGAAGTTTTATGGAAGACAATTTAGAGCGCATGAACGAGCAATCAGCTTCAACTCATATCTACCTTGGCTTCAAGTTGCGATAGGCATTCAGTCAATCATTGGAACATGATAAATTTCATTCTTCAATTGAATGATGTGGAATCGAATGGTAGAGTTCAATCTTTTGTCAACGGTTTGTCAAAACAGATTGCAATGTGGGTTGAGAAATAAGTTTCAGTGACATTAACGCTTAGTTTAGCGGGGCATATGATAGAGATATCAAGATACCCTTGCAAAACTCGAGGATTTTGCAATCTCGAAGTTGGATGTTGACTACTTAAGTTCAGTACTTGTGAAATTATCGATATTAGTCCAAATAAAATTCATTTAGGAGAGGATAGAGTCACACATTTCTAAAGGACTGGCTGTAGAGGTGGTCTAGAGGACCATTGAGTGGGAAGATCCTCGGATAAAAAGGAAGGAGTTGATGCCGTTGGGCTAATGCTTCGATGCCATGATAAAATGAAGGAAATGTGCTCCGGGACAGCAGAGAACCGAGGACAGCAAACAGAAAAAACAGGGAAGAGAAGGAAAAACTGTAGAGAAGAAATAAAAAAATAAGAACACCGAGAGAATTATATGGTTCGGTTCATAGGACCTACATCCACTAAAGGGAATCAAGAACAATTCACTAAGATAATCTTAACAATTGCACCATACAAAATCAAGAACGAACCAATCTCATATAGCTCTCCATCGATTTTGATCTCGATACAAGCTTTCTTGGTTCCTCACCTTGCTCTCAAAGTTTTTCTTCTCCTTAACCATCTCAACTCATATCTATCATTACATATATACAGACCAATGACTCATTCAAGATGACTGGTTAAGCCCCTTTAAATAGCCAAATGATTGTTGTACCCATTAACTATTTGAACCTCCTTATAAGCTGTGGTTTTTGTCTTAACTCTAATAATTGGGAGTCACCATAACAAATCTCCACAGACTTTTAATTACAAACTTCCATAATAGAGATTCTATCCATCTAGACCCGAGGGGTTTTTAAGCCCTTGGTTGAGTTCAGACAATTTCTGACATAGTTGTAGGTAGCACCTTAGTGAGCATTTCGACTGGATTCTCTTCAGTGGGTATCTTCTCCGCTACTATTGAACCCTACGCAACAACATCCCTCACAAAATGAAGCTTCACGTTTATATGCTTAGAACTTTCATGAAAAACCTGGTCTTAGTCAAGTGGATTGTGCTCTGATTATCGCATAATACAATTACAACCTTCTGATGTATGTCAAGCTCTTCAACCATGCCCTTTAACCACATGGCCTCCTTAATTGCTTCTGTCACGACAATGTATTCTGTCTTTGTTGTTGAAAGAGTCACCACAGATTGGAAATTAGACTTCTAACTGATTGTGGTGCCGAAGACAGTGAAAATGAATCCAGCCAGTGACTTTCTGGTGCCAATGCTTTATACATAATCAAAGTCCACATAAACGACTACTTTTTCCTCTTCGTTCTCTTGCTTCTTAGAGAGCAGCGCCAAATCAGTATTACCTCTTAAGTATCTCATAATCTATTTCAGAGCTTCCCAGTGAGTCTGTTCAGGATTTGTCATGAACTTGTTTATAATGTTGACGGTGTAGGTCAAATCTGGTCTGCTGCAAACCAACCCATACATAATGTTACCAACCTCACTGTCGTAAAGGATAGTATCCATGTATCTTTTCTCATCTTCACTCTTAGGTGCTTGAGAGTTTGACAATCTGAGGTGTTAACCAATTGATGTTGTGACCTACTTGGCGTCATACAAGTTGAACTTCACTAGAACTTTCTGAATATATGACTTCTGAGATAAGAACAAGATGCCCTTCTTTCTGTCTCTTGTAATCTTCATCCCTAGGATCTTTGTGGCAGGTCCTAGGTCCTTCATGTCGAATTTTGAGTTGAGCATACCTTTGATCTTCTGGACTTCCACCTTGCTTCTGCTGGCTACCAACATATCATCTACGTATAGGAGCAAATAAGTATTTATATCATCGTCTTGTTTCTTCATGTATATACAACTGTTGTAGCTGCTTCTGACAAAACCAATCCTTAACATAAACTCATCAAATCTTTCGTGTCATTGTCTTGGACTTTGTTTCAGTCCATACAATGATTTCTTCAACACGCATACTTTGTCCCTGATTTCAGGTGTGCAATACCCATCTGGCTGATCCATGAAGATGATTTCTTCCAATTCTCCACGTAAGAACGCAGTTTTAACATCTAGCTGCTCTAATTCCAAATCGAATTGGCCACTAGAACTAAAGTTATCCTGATCGAGCAGTGCTTTACCACGAGCGAGAAGATTTCATTAAAGTCAATTCCTTCAACCTGTTTGACTCCCTTTGCAATAAGTCTGGCTTTATACCTGAATTTTTCAATGCCTGACATGTCTTCCTTCTTCTTGAAGGTCCACTTACAACCAACTACACATTGGTTCTTTGGTCGGTCCACAAATTCCCAGGTCTTGCTCTTCAACAGAGAAGTTATTTCCTCATTCATTGCATCAACCCACTTGTGTCTTTCCTTACTATTTAGAGCTTCCTTGTAGTTGTTTGGATCAGCTTCTTCTATCTCTTCTGCGACACTCAATGTGTAGGAGATCAGGTCTGCATGGTCATCTCTCTGGGGGTCTGATGGTTCTTCTTCGTCTATCTCTCATCAGACTATAATCATCCAATCTGGTTTCAGGTTCAGTTTCTTGCTGGTCTTCTACCTCTCCATCTTGGTTGTTCACTGCAGTCCTTTGGTTAGCCACAGTTTGCTGTAGAAGCTCCACCTCAATTGGAGCATCCTCCTTTGTAGCACTGTTCTTGGTAACATAGTTGTATAGGTTCGCCTTTTTAGACTCATCAAATACCACATCTCTAGTGATGATGCATTTTATTGGCTAGGCTCTAGACACCACAGTTTATAACTCTTTGTTCCAGATGGGTAGCCGATGAAAATACACTTCAAAGCTCTTGCTTCTAGTTTATCCTGTCTAATATGAGCATAGGTCAAACATCCAAAAACTTTGAGATTATCATAGTTACTTGATTTCTCATACCACATCTCCAAAGGAGTCTTCATTCCAATAGCATTTGTTGGACATCTATTGATAAGGTAGCAAACGGTTGACACAGCTTCACCCCAGAAGGTTTTAGGTAGACCGGCGTTTAACAACATGCACCTCACTCTCTCTAAGAGAGTTATGTTCATTCTTTCGACCAATCGATTCTGTTGAGGGGTGTTCTGAACTGTCTTGTGTCTTGTAATGTCATTCTTCCTACATAGCTCATTGAACCGCTCTAAACAATATTCCAAGCCATTGTCAGTTCTTAAATTTTACAATTTTGTTTCCATCTTGTTTTCAGTGAGAGTTAAACAATCCTTGAATAGTTGAAAAGTTTCATCTTTTGTTTTTAGAATGAAGATCCACACTTTCCTGGTGTAGTCATCTATATTAGACATGAAATAGCTCCCTCCTCCATGAGTTTGGGTTCTTGCTGGACCCCACAGATCACTGTGTACGTAATCTAATGGTCTCTTTGACGTGTGAGTTCCAGTAACTTCACCCAGGTAGCCTTCCCTAACACACATTCTTAACAAAACTCCAGTTTACCGACTCGATCTCCACACAATAGGTTCTGTTTAGACAGTTCTTGTAAGCCTCTTTCACTTACGTGCCCAAGTCGCATGTGTCATAGGCTAGTTCTGTCAGTTTCTGATTGAACAACATTAGAGAAGCTATCAATCACAGTTCTTCCGATTAGAGAGTATAGGCCATTTTTTGTGACTCCTTTTATGACGATGAGAGGATCTTTGATTACTTTACTGCTATCGTCTTCCGCCTTCAAAGAGTAGTCGCTTGATTGCAATGTATCTACAAAAATCAGATTTCTTTTAAGTTCGAGTATATACCTGACATGCTGCAGTATTCGTTCAGCTCCGTCGAACATCATTAATCCTAATTGTCCCATTGCCGACCACCCTGCAAGCCTTATTGTCTCCAAGTAATACGAACCCACCATTTGCCAGTTACAGTTTCTTGAACCAATCTTTATGAAAGTACATAAGGAAAGAGCAACCTGAGTCGAGGATCCACTCCTTGTTGGATTCTGATTTTGTGATCACGAAGGCTTCGGTTAAATCATAGCCATTCGAGGCTATGCTTGCTTCTCCAGAATTTTTAGACTTTTCTTGAAATTTTTTCTTCGTATCTAAACAATTCTTCTTGAAGTGACCTACCTTGTGGCAATAGTAACACTTGTAAAACTTTTCTAAACAATTTCTCTCTCGGGCATCTCAACCGACAATGTCGTCGGCTTCTGCAATGTTTCTGTGACGCCTTATTGCACCAACAAGACTCTCATCTTGACTCTCCACAAGCCGAAATCGTTCATTCATGTGAATTTCTCGATGTCGAACTTAGTAGATCCTATTGTCGTGACTAGAGTTCCCACAGACAGCGCCAATTGAAGAAAATCTGCTCTTGGACAGCAGAGAAACCCACAGGACAACAAACAGAAAAAACAGGGAAAAGAAAAAAAAAACTGTAGAGAAGAAATACAAAACAAGTACACCGAGAGAATTATGTGGTTCGGTCCATATAACCTACATCCACAAGAGAGAATCAAGAATAATTCACTAAGATAATCTTGACAATTACATCACACAAAATCAAGGACGAACCAATCTCCTCTAGCTCTCTATCGATCTTGATCTCGATACAAGCATTCTTGGTTCCTCACCTTTCCTCTTAAAATTTTTCTTCTCCTTAACCATCTCAACTCATATCTATCATTACATATATATAGAACAATGACCCATACAAGATGACCGATTAAGCCCCATTAAATAGCCAAATAACTGTTATACTCATTAGCTATTTGAACCTCCTTATAAGCTATGATTTTTGTCTTAGTTTCAATAATTGGGAGTCACCGAAACATAAAGAATTAGGCTATATCGAATAAAAAGAAATAGCTAAGAACAGGATGAGAACTACAGAAATTGAGAAGTAATTTTATGCCACGAGTAAAAAATAAGCCTATAGAATGGTAGACATTGTTATAGTTCAAAGGCAATTTTTCTCCTACTGTTGCTGCAATAACCATGCCGTTGTCTCGATAATGAAATACATACATGCCAACAAGGTCACAAGTTCACTGAAAAAAAAATCTTATACTATTAATTATAAATCTTATATTATTATTAATATCTATACTTTTTTTAATATTTAAATACATTTGAACATATAAGCTTATCGAATAGCCCTAGTTGTCATCTGCGATTTGGCATTATAGTATAATACAAGTTATAATACAGTATTAAATGATTATCGATACTAAATAACTGGTAATGAATAGAGACTATTAAAGAGAAGGCAGATGAATAATTTATCAATATTCTATTTATTGTCTATCATTAATAGAACTTGTTTCAAAAGCAGATGTAAATTAGCATGGACAGAGTTGCATAACTTCCTTTCCTAGATGACATTTTTACTTCAGAATATCCAGATAAGATCTACAGTTTTTTTTCCCCCCACGTCATAAACTTAGTTACTGTTTTTCTATTGTATAGTTATCAAATTAAAACTGAACAGTTCTTAAAATTATTAATGTAATAAAAAAACTTTCCCGGCATATCTATCTATCTATCTATCTATCTATATCTATATATATATATATATATATATATATATATATATATATATATATATATATATATATATATATATATATATATATATATATATATATATATATATATATATA
>JXCR01075786.1:25331-93530 GCA_002079205.1 Phalaenopsis hybrid cultivar
AAAAAAAAAAAAAAGTGTTGATAAAGTGTTGATATTGCTTTTATTCAATTCATTAAAGATATGCATGCTAGAGCTATTACTTGTGTTCAAACAATGGAGATTAACCAACTATTTTCCTATTTCATTTGGATTGCAATAGGGATCTGCTTTAAGCCCATATCTTTTCGCTTTACTCAAGAAGTTCTTATTGGACATTTATAGGAGGATGCATCTTTGCGCATGTTTTTTGTTGATGATATTCTTTTGTGGATAAGACTAAAGAGAGATTTCAGAAAAACTTGAATTATGGAGGTAAGCTTTAGAATCTAAAGGCTTTTGTTTGAGTAGATCTAAAACTAAATGCGTAGAATTTAATTTTAGTGGTAGTAGATATAGTAGTGGAGTTGTAACAATGAGTGAAATAATGATCAAACACAAGTTGGATTGTTGAAGTGCAGGAATGCATCATGCCTGTTAAGTAATAGAAAAGTATTGCTTAGACTTAGGAAAATTTTATAAGATGGTGGTGAAACTAGCAATGCTTTATGGCGCAAAATGTTGGTTTGTAAAAGAGAAACATAAATTTAAATTGTGTTTCTAAGATGATAATGCTTAGGCAGATGACTGGCTTTACACTTAGAGACAAAAAGCAAAACAAATATATCTGTGAAAGGGTTGGAGTAGCTCAAGCAGAAGACTAGATTAGAGAGCGCCGCCTTAGATGGTTTGGTCATATTAAACATCGACCATCTGTTGATTTAGTTAGGAGAGTAGATAATTTAAATTTAACTTATGTTAAAAAAGGTAGGGTGGACATAAAAAGACTTGGGCATATTGTGTAAAAAAATGATCTTAATTTAAAAGAATTAAATGAAATATGACACTCAATAAGACAATGAATAAACAAGGATTCATGTAGTTAACCCCACTTAATGGGATAACTTATTGTTGTGTTGTTGGATAAAACAAATCTTCCATGGGATATGAGAGAGAATCTAATCCCTAATAAAGAAGCTTCATCAATGTACAAATAAAAAAGACATAACAACAAGATCTTTCCCAAACTCAAGTACAACCAATCTTACCACAAAGGAGAAGCCACAAATCATTCGAGTCAAACAAAATAGAAAATAACTTAAAATCGATCATAAAAAAAGGATTAAATGAATGCCAGAAAATTCTCACTTCAAAAGTTTTTCAAGAGAGTATCAACCAACATCTTTATAAAATTGGAACAAAATACAACTGCAACATTTTACTAGAGATTAATCCATGCAAGGTGCATTAAATGCACTCTTATTTATAGGATGCTAAAAAATTTTCTAACCTAATCAAGTTTAAATTTATTTTAAATTATCTAAAAAAACAATTTTTTTAATCCAAATAATAATAATAACCAATTATTTTTTACCCAACAAACTCAAATTTATATTCATCGTAACTAAAAAATCTCCTATTAATAACAGATAGAAAAATAAAACTGTATTTAATGCATAACTCATCTCCTAGCAAATCACTCCAAACTCTCAAACCCCCTAAAGGATATGAGTCGTGCTCAATAAGCCCAAACGATACCTGACCTAATCATCCACGAAAAACAAATAAAGCACATTTTTTTGCACCAAAAGTAAATTCATCAATATTAGAACTACACTTGCCACTAAATTTTTTCAGCCCCAAAAATGATCATCTCCTCACTTTAAAATTGTAATAACACGACCTAGTACTAGGGTAGATAGTACAATAGTCATCTCCAATAGTCTCTCCCTCAACTTGTGACCTTATTTGTTTCAAAACCTAACCTTCATAAAACAAGGTAAACTTTTTTGCATCCTTAAATTATCACTCTTTGCCTTCATGAAACCTTAGGACTTCAGCATCTCTTGAGAAAATGTATCATGCATCACTAAGCACATTCCAAGATATCATATTCTTCATCAGATCTAGTACATGCCAAAATTTCAAACAATTTCACCATCATGTATCCTCAAGTTCACAATGTTAGTTCATGCCAAATTGTCAGCCAATTTCCTAAGCACACCATCATGTGTCCTCAAGTTCATAATGCTAATATTAGCTTAAATGAAAGTTGCTTCTCATTGGAATATCACCACCAAAAAATGTCTTATAAGCGGAAAATAATTAAAAGAGCATATGCTTTTGGAACTATGGATCAAGAATCCACTAAATAGTGTTAAAAACTCTATTTTACAACCAAAATAGGCATCAATTATGCATGAAACAAACCGTATATAACAATAGTAGCAACAACTGGCTTGTCCTCCAAATGGTAATCATTCAAATGCTACTCCTCAAAATATGGCAACTTACATTTCTGTCATTTCTTTTTACAATCGAAGCATGTAATATCCGTAAACTTAACACAATACTTAAACCCGCATAATTAAAAATAGATCCCTTATTAAAAAAACTCCCCTTTAACAGTGTAAGCAAGCTTGAGTGAGCTTGGACCCTATTCGTGTTCGGTTTATTCGGAAAAATATTTTTTTTCAAAATCAGATCATGTTCGAAATTATTCATAAATAGCATTTTCATATTTGATTCGTTTGTATTCATGTGCGACTTGTATTTAGCTCAAATTATTCAAAAAATACCAAATTGTTTTCATTGAAAAATAAAAAACAAATAAATATATTGAACATGAAATAAATATTAAGTATTTAATTACTCGATTGTTATGAGCTAAAATAAATCGAGCATGATTGAACCAAAATAAGTCAAACATGATAGCATAAGTGTCTGTTCGTGTTCCACTCGTTTATAAATTAAGCGAAAAACTTATGTTCATAAATTTAGTCGAACATGAGTTGATGAGCTTTTTAAACAGCCCCACTACCTTTAAACAAAAAATTCCTCATTCAATCTTAAATCTCTACACAAAACATAGCAATTCTCATTAGAAAAAGCGGATTCTTAAAATCATGTAAATAAATTGCATCTCTTCATATAGCATGAAGTCACAAAAATAACAAAAGAAAAGATAAATAGCACAATGATAACAAAATTTGATTCTTTATACAAAATCCTCACATCAATATTAAACAAATCCCAAATAATAGAGTTAAACTCATTAAGATTTAATTAACTTGTCTTCATAAATGCAAAGCAAGTACAAAATTTACAATTAAGCTTTTCAACAGATTTTTGTTCATGTACAAGAATACTAACATAAGCCCTAATCCCTTCTTCCTAATTTCCATGAAGACCTCTATCAATATCTAATTTGTTAAAATTGTTTGGATCATTGAGAAATCACTTATCTCTATTTCATGCCACTCAAAACTGTTGAGAGAAACTAATATGAAAGAATCTCCTTCTAGTTTCATCGCAGAATAGGATCACAGGATTCGAGAAAAACATAACAATAAATTTAAGCACATAAACAAAATCAAAAAATCAAAAAAGTACATGAGATCTTACGTGGAAAACCACGATAAAGGGAAAAAAACCACGAACCCACACAACCACTAATTCATTATGAAAACAAAAGACTCACACAAGTTTCTTCTTCACACTCACACGAAAAAACTTACAAGATGCTCCACAATCTGCATTTTCCGATCCGACACGAACAACGCACGCCGAGATCCTAGAATTCCTCCTTTTCAACTCTTCTCTCCTTCACCAAGAATTTGTTGAAGAACGCTCGAGGAAGCCTTACACCCAACACACATTACGCAGCTCAAAATTGGCTTAAAGCTAAAAATTTTGCATATCAACTGCTTTGGGCACAAAAGTGCTCGAACCGAGCCCAAAAACGCTAGTGTCTCAGGAAGCAGAACCGCGATCAGCATAGTTGGGCGCCTAATGGGCGCTTAGGCGCCCAAGAGGAGCGTAAAGACGCCTCCTTATCTGTCGAGCGCCAAAACTTGGGCGCAAAAGCGTCATAAGGGGCGCAAAAGCGCCCCCTTTAGAGGCAGCGCCCACATGGTGGGCGCTTCAACTCCCAAGCCCAATGTTCTCGATCTTCTTTGGGCGCTTTGTCTCCACAAGACAAACAATCTCCCACTTGGAGACAATAACACCCAGCACTAGTCATATGTACCTGTAGCTCCATCAAAATCACCTTCATAGTCACGTATCATGGCCACGTATCATTGTGTGGCTCACCCCCGGTCTTAACTTTATCACAACTTCAGTTTCTCAACAGTCACTACCTTTGTCAACATATCCGCAAGATTTTGAGTTATATGTATCTTCTCCAAGCTGTCCATCTTCAAGAAAAGAGCGACTGAAATGATACCTCAACTGAATATGTTTCGTCCTGGCATGAAAATCTGCATTTTTAGCAAAAAAAACCGTACTGATACTGTCATTGTAAAGTTTTCCAATCTCCTTTTTGCCTAAATATGTCATGAAACTCTGTAGTCAAATCATCTCATTGCTCGCATCAGTAATAGCAACATATTCGGCCTCCTGAGTAGAAACTGCAGCAAACTTCTGCAACCTGAAAGCCCAACTTACTGTGTTGCTCCCTAACGTGAAGATATACATCGTTGCACTTCTACTATCTTCATCTCCTGCCAAATTTGAATCTATGAATCTTTGTAGACTGATCCCTGCACTCTCATAGCAAAGTGCATTGTTAATTGTTCCCCTCAAATACCTAAGAATCCACTTTACCGACTCATAATGATGTCTTCTTGGATTGTCAATGTACCTACTGATCACTCCCATAGCATATGTAATATCGGGTTTGGTACAAATTATCTCATACATCAAACTTTCAACTGCTGAAGCATACGAAGTTTTTTCTATCTGTGTTTTCTCTGCTTCATGGTTAGGCAATAGCTCTTTAGATAATTTGAAGTGACCATCTAAGGGAGTGCTAACTGGTTTCACCTCACTCATGTTGAACCTCTATAGAATCTTTTCAGCATACTCTGCCTGAGACAACTTTAGAGTTTCCGCAATCCAGTCCATGTTGATTCTCATCCTGAGGATCTTCCTGGTTGAACCTAAATTCTTCATCTCAAACTCACTTGATAACTAATTCTTCAAAACCTGATTTTCTTCATATTTGCCTCTGCAATCAGCATGTCAACGACATACAAAAACAGCAAAATATAACAGTAATCAAAGTGAACAGTGGTCTGTCAGGCACTTCACGTACCCAATGTCTGACATGAACTTGTCAAACTTCTTGTACCACTATCTCCGGGTCTGCTTCAAGTCATAGACTCTTTTTCAATCTGCAAACCAAACTTTTTTTGCCTAGAACCATGTAACCTTGTGATTGCACCATGTAGAGTTCATCCTCCAGATCTCCATGTAAGAAAGTTGTTTTTACATCCATCTACTCCAGATGTAGATCTACTGCTGCTACCAGACTCAGCACAACCCTCACAGTCGTCATCTTCATCACAGGGGAGAAGATCTTTGTATAATCTGCTTCTTCCCTCTGTTGGAAACCCTTCACAACAAGTTTTGTCTTGCAACACTTGCTACTATCTGACTCATCTTTCAGTCTGTAAACCCACTTGTTGTGCAGTGTCCTTTTGTCATTTGATAGTACCGTCAAATCACAAATCTAGTTTGTCTCCAAAGATTGCATTTCTTCATTTATGGCGAACTCGCACTCCTTCGAATCCTCAACTTGAGTGGCCTCCTCAAAGCACTCTAGTTCACCGCTATCAGTTAGTAATAAATAGTATAAAGAAGGAAAATACATTTGTATGGGTTGTTTCACTTTATTGAATCTCCTGACTTTTGTAGCAGTTGTTTAAGAAACTTACAGTGCTCCTCCTGGTTGAACATTTCTTCTTTCTCCATCTTCCTGATCATCAGTATCATCTCTTCATATATTTAGATTCTTCAGAAATGGCTGACAAGTTGTTCTGAGTTCTGACCGTCCTTGTACATCTCTATTTCGTTCAAAGTTACATCCTACACCTGATGAAGTTCTGATTCTGATAATCCAAAAACTTTTACACAAACGCATCTGAGTGATATCCAATGAAGGCGCACCTAAACGATTTTGAGTCAAGTTTGCTTCTAAAACCCGCATCAACATGCACATATGCAGAACACTCAAATATTCTTAAATGAGATAACAATACATTTTTATCACTCCAGGCTTCTTCAGGTAAGTCTTCATACAAAAGTACTGATGAACACATCAGCCCACAACAGCTTCAACAAACCTGCACACTTTGTGATTATTCTATTCATGTGCTCAGATACGTCATTCTGTTGCGATGTCCTTGGGGCAGTGAACTCATGGTTGACCCCCTCTATAGCATAGAAATTCCTGAATTTCTGATCGCGATACTCAACTCCATTATCTAATCTGAGACACTTCAACTTCAAACCTGTCTCATTTTCTATCATAGTCTTCCATTTCTTAAAGTCTTCAAATAAATCAATTTTTGCTTTAAAAAATAAAATCATACATTTCTCGTGTGATCATCAAAAAAAGTGAAAAAATAGCAAGAATCTCCAATAGACTGAACTAGAGTAGGACCTCATATGCTAGTATGCACTGACTTCAGTTTCTTTGACTTTGTCACTGACTCAGTCCTCGATAAAAAAAATTTATTTTGCTTGTCATATATACAATCTTCACATATATTCTAATCAACTAATTCCAAACTCTGAGGTTTACTATTTGAAAGTAGACTTCAAATCTTTCTCACTCATATGGCCAAACCTACGGTGCCACGGACCAACATCCACCCTAGTTCCAGTAACATCAATGAAATCCGTCATTTCATTGATCAAATAAAGAGTGTCTATAATGTTATCTCAAGCCATCACTAATGCCCCCTAATTACCTTCCATAAATCACCTTTGAAAGTTGTCACGAATCCTGTCATTGTTAGTTGGCTCACAGAGATAAGATTTCTCTTCAAATTTAGAACATGTCTGACTTCAGTAAGCTTCCAAACGGTTTCATTCATTAACTTGATATTAACATCAACCTTTTCTACTATACAGCAGGCTTTATCTCTCTCACAAATAAACATTTTGTATATCACTCTGAGTATAATTTTGACGTACCTCTTTATTGAGGAAACCATGAAAAGAGACACTTGAATCCACTATCCAACATTCAGTACTGACTAAAGAGAAAACCAACAAGTCATGTCCACCACCACCAGCTTTCCATGAACCTTTGCAATCCTTCCTGAAATGCCCCTTCTTACCGTAGTTCCAGCATTCTCCTCTGCTTGACTTGAGTTTTTCTTTCTTAAACTTATATTTGCCTCTGCTTGTATTCCTGCCCAAATTCCTTTTGTTGTTATCAGCAATCAACGCGGAACCTGACAATTCACCATTCTTTGTTTTTCTGCAAACTTCTTCATTTAGCATCAGACCAATGATGTCATTAAAGTTAAGACCTTCAAGAACTACTCACCATCGTTATCAAACCATCCCAGTTTTTCAACAATGAAGATAGTATCATTAGTGCTCTACCCTCATCATCAAACTTAATCCCCATATAACACAGCTGGCTCGCCACAGTATTGAAATTATTGAAATACTCTGCCACTGAACTGTCTTATGTCATATTCATATTGAATAATTTCTTCATCAAAAAAAATTTATTAGAAGCACATAGTTTTTCGTATAACATGGCAAGTGTCGATCCACCATATTTTTCTCATTTACAATATTGAGCGCAACAGATGAGGAAAGTGATAACCTGTTCAAACCCAGTGCTATTCGATCTAACAATTCTCATTCCTCCATAGGCATAGACTCGACTTCCTTCTGATTTCTTATAGTGGCAAGTTCAATTTTTTCTAATACAGCAAATCCTCCACCTGCATCTAGCAAAAAACAAAGTTCATCCCATCGAACTTCTCCACCTTGAACCTTGCTTCTTCGACCATTACTCCCACTCTAATTGAGCCCAACTCTAATACCACTTTATTGGAAAAAAACTACTCTGAAAGAATCTCGTCCTAGTTTCACCACGAAATAGGATCAGAAGGTTCGAGAAAGCTGGGACAATGAATTTAAGTACAGAAACAAAATCAAAACAACCATAAAAGCATACGAGAATTTTACAGGAAAAAAATGAGAGAAAAACACAGAACCACACCACCACAAATTCATTATGGAAATCAGATAATTTTACAAATGACTCGCACAAGTTTCTTCTCCACAGTTAGAAGAAAAGTTTTAAAAGACGCTCCACAATATTCTTAATATGATCCGACGCAAACAACACACGCTGAGATCCCAAAAATCCTCCTCTCCAACTCTTCTCTCCACCAGAAACTTGTTGAACAACACCTGAGGAAGTTTTACACCCAGCACACATTACGCCGCTCGAAATTGGCTTAAAATCAAAAAATTGTGTATCAACTGCTCTGGGAGCAAAAGCGCCCCCCTCGAGAAGCAAAATCGTGCCCATCATAGTTGCGCCCAAGGGAACGCTTGGGTGCCCCCTTCTCTGTCGAGCGCCAAAAACATGGGCGCAGAAGCGCCCACTTTAAAAGCAGCACCCACATGGTGGGCACTTGAGCACCCAAGCCCGGCACTTAGGCTTCGGGTTCTCAGTCTTCACTGGGTGATTTGGCTCCAAAAGACTAACAATATAATCTCAAGTGTATTTGTAGTGTCACATCCTAAAATAAATTAAGTCGTCAAACTTAGCAATCTTAAACATTTAGCAAACAAATTGCTTATTAAGCTCTAATATTACTAATGGTAACAACAACCAATTTTTATGTGAAAGTGCCAAAAATAAATTAATACAGTGATCCAAATTAAAAAATAAAATCAAGCACTGCAAAGGTAATTAAATTTAAAAGATTCAACTAAAACAAATCGATGTTCAAATAAGAGGGTAGAGGATCCAACTCCCTGTCGAGAAACTACAGTGTACAATTGAGAAGGGTACAAGAAAACACTACTCTCCAAACCAAATACATCCAATATCAGAAATGAAAGAAATAACTACATAAATACCAAAAAAAATGTCCATTTCAAAAACTCCTCAAAAAAGAAAAATACAGTTCCCATGTTGTTGTGGTATCCATGAAAATTTTATGGTTTAGAAATACTTCTAGATCATTGAGACAATGCTCCACCATCGCCGACACCGATCTAAGGCTCCTAGAAGATGTTTAGGAAGCAAATCTAGTGAGGAAGGGGTTATGGAATAGCGAAGGGATGATAATACGTGAGTTCAACGATGTCTAAAATGAAGTACGAGGCGAACCCTACTGTTGAACAGCAGGTTGAAGGACTTCGGCGTCTGTTCGAACTGAAAACATCAATCGAACGGCGAAACGACAGGATAAGGGTGGTGGCAAGTGGGTTCCACCACATCTTCCTAAGCAAGATACAAATAACCCACTTGCAAAAGGAGAAGTACACAGCACCCCTAAGGGTAGAATGCAGAGAATTCAATCTCCAACATACACAAAACAAAAGCTAAAGTTCTCAAGCCAGAAAAATAGTAACATCTAAATATTCCCTCAGACAAAAACCCTACTTAAAAAAAAAAAATAAGCCATAAAAAGGAAAATAAATCTACTTGAACGAGCAACGAAATAGAATCCGCTCGGTTTGGACTAATTGGGACCGCGTGATCACACACATACGATATTCGCGTGATCGCGCGATCACGCGATCACGCTCGATTTGAGCAACCTATGGGAGGCTGAGCACAATCACGAGATTCGTAGTTTCCTTGGATTAATAAAATTAATTGAATACTATCAGAGATTTGTTGAAGGTTTCACTCACATTGTTGCACCTTTATCAAGATTGACTCAGAAGGTTGTTAAGTTTGAATGGCCCAATGCTTGTGAGCAGAGTTTCTAGAAACTCAAGAATTACTAGGTAACAACACCATTTCCTCTACCACAGATGGACTTAAGATCTACAGTGATGTTGCACATCAAGGATTGAGATGTATTCTAAAGCAACATGGCAAGGCTATAACATATGCCTCAAGACAACTGAAGGTGCATGAAAGGAATTACTATACCCACGACTAGGAGTTAGCTACAATTATTTTGTACTGAAGATTTGGAGGCACTACATTTATGGCGTTCGTTGAGAGGTGCTCACCGATCATAAGATCTAGAAGTATATTTTCACCCAAAAGGAGTTGAACTTGAGACAAAGACGATGGCTCGAGTTGATAAAAGACTGACTTGGTGATTCAGTATCACCTTGTTAAGGAGAACATTGTCGCATATGCTTTAAGCAGAAAGCCTTCTAAGTATGCAACTTGGATAGTCACTCAAGAGCATGAGTTAGCACGAGATGGAACGACTTTAGCTGAAGATAGTACCAACAGGAGTTAATTCTAGCATGTATCCATTATCAGTTCAGCCTACACTTGTGAACTGTGTTCGTGCAACTTAGATGAAGGATGCAAACTTACTACAACTTAGAGAGTAAACAAATAATGGATTGAAACCTGAGTTTAGTATCGATCAAGATGACACTGAGATTTAAAGATCAACTGTGTTCCTAATCAAAGACTTTGACAGAAGATACTCCATGAGGCACATTCTACTCTATATTATGCTCGTCCTGGAAGCAATAAGATGTATCAAGATCTTAAGAAGCTATTTTGGTGGCTAGGAATGAAAGTCGTTGTAGTTGAGTTCGTAGCTAAGTGCTTGACCTATCAGATGGTTAAGGCAGAACATCAGAGGCCTAGTGGTTTGTTGCAGCCCCTTACCGTTCCAGAGTGAAAATGGGAGAAGATTTATATGGACTTCGTAGTTGGATTACTCAGATCGAAGCAAGGACATGATACTATTTGGGTTATGGTCAACAGACAAAGTCAGCTCATTTTTTACCAATCAAGTTGACCCATTTTTTACCAATCAAGTTGACCTATTCAATGGATAAACTGGTCAAGATCTAAATAGACAACTACGTTCAACATCATGGAATTCCATCAGTCATAGTATCAGCATGGCATCATACGAAGCACTTTATGGCAAAAAATATAGATCCCCATCATGTTTGTTCGAGGTCGATGAGAGACAAATATTTGGACCACAACTAATGGATCCAGCTGCCAAAAAGGTTCGTTGGATTCGAGATCAACTATGCGCGACCCAGGAACGTAAGAAGTACTTTGACACAAAGCACCAAGAGATTGAAGTCAAAGTCAAAAATCACAATTTTCTGAAGGTTGCACCTATGCTTGGAGTCACGTGACTTGGCCAAACTAGAAAGCTTCAGCCTCGTTTCATTGTTCCTTTCAAGATTATCGATGTCTGTCTAGTTTCATATCGTTTGGCTCTTCCTCCAGGACTTGCAGGATTACACAATGTCTTCTCATATTATTCGGTACGAGCCATTGGTGATCCGATGAGACATGAGTTATGTAATGTAGAAGTATCATATCACATCTTAGAGCATGAAGTTCGACAGCTTCGTCGTCGAACATTTCCTTCTGTTAGAGTAGATTGGAAGAACCAGTCAGAAAGTGAGGCAACTTTGGAGATTGAAGAAGAGATCACGAAGTACCCGAAGTTGTTCCAAAATTAAATATGAATTTGGGAACTAAATTCTAGTAAAAATGGTAGTATGTAAGAATTGAAATTTTTTCTTACCTTTTTCCTTCTGTACGATTTTTTTCCTTTTTTGTGGCTTTCCCAAATTCAAGCTCGCAAATTATTTCCTTTCTTTGTCGTTATTTTCGGATATTATCCTTTCCTTTCACCTTCTTCCATGTCGCCTTCCTGATTTATCGCTCAACTACCGCCTCTCTATTCTATGTAAGAACGGAGCATGCTGCTTAATCCGACTGGCTCTCCCTCTTCCTCACAATCTTCCTTCACTCTCTTCCAGATCTTCCTCTCCCAATTTTGCTCGAAACCATTGCCTTCGTGACCAAACCCACGAAATATTGTCGCAGTTGGAGCTAACAGAGAAATCTTCAGTGGTATCACAACATACAGACCCGAAACTCTTCCTCCTTCCATTCGCTCCTATGCCCAAAATCGTAGAGGAGGGTAACCCTCGCCTTCCTCCCTCTCGCCATTTCAGTTTATCTAAACCGCAAGAATCCATCTTCCATGACATTTGTTAAATCCCAATTTATGGCAAATTGGGGAAAAAACAAGACTTAAAAGCATAAAGGATTTAATTCAAATTTTTATGTTGTTATAGGTGTGATGTATGTAAATCTCTCAAAATTTTATTTAGAAATCAACTTTTCTTTTCTTTTTCTTCCCCATCAAGACAAAAACAATACATTATTAATATTCAAATCCAAATTATTTTAGATTAATAGAAATAATAATAAATAAATAACAAGAATAATAGTAACAATGAATGTCAATTAGGTTATACCTAATTTTATGGTAAAATTTAACTGCTTAATTAATCTTTATGTTTTATTGGAGTAGGATTGATAGTCTAGCAGTCGAATTCGTAGAAGTGTCGCAATTGTCATCTCAAGGTAAGTAACTGTTATTTATTGGAAGATAAACATGTCCTTCCTAGTTAGGAGTTTTAATCCTTGTCAATTGTAGTATGTTCATAGTTACTCTATAGGATTGTCAATCATGTCCTTACTATTTCAATTTGTATTTTTTATAGACTTGTATTATTGCTCATAATGGGGGAACTGGCTATCTTAATTTATTAATGCAAAGTTTTCTGCACATTTGATTTAATCCTACAGTATGTGCTTTCTTTTTTTGCATTTGAATGAAATTACATATGTTATATCACAAATCTGCATGAAATATTATAATTTTAACATGTCATATACCTGTGGAAACAATCTGGCATGTTTGTGTGAGATGGTGTGTCGATCGGCAAAGCCCTTTTGAATATTGGCTAGCCAGACCGACGGGCCCGCAGAGTGACGACTCTACAAAAAATCACTGGGTTTCCTTGGGTTGGTATTTGACCTTCCCGTTTCAAGATATCTATTAAAACCGACTGTACATGTAAATATATATGAAAGAGAAATGATAAGAAACTTGATTGGGAATAATTACATGTTTCGTATGATATGCATATGTGATATTTATCCCTCTTGTTTGTCTTATAGTGTTACAAAAGCACATTGTGATTCTTTCTTGCTTATTGTTCATACTGCATGTCATATTTCTCTTGTCATTTATGTTTTAATAGACAATTATTATTTATTGAATTTACCAAACTCATCTTTGATATTTTTGCATTACAGCTTTTACTCAGTCACCAGTAGATCTCCATCAGAGTAGACTTTTCAATTTCACTTTCTCAGTTTCGAAATTTTCCTTAGTATTTGTTTTAGCTATTGTATTTTTTTGTTAAGTTAGGATAGTTGTTCCATGTTATCATTTTTTATTTGATTTAGTTAATTTTTTTTTATTTTCAGTCCAGTTGTAGTAGAGAACATTTCAGTATTAATAAAATTTACATTTTTTTATTTGCAATTCAATCATTTCTTTGAAAATACAAAACAGGTTCATTTCATTCCATTATGTCACACGTTGTCAATGTGTATCACCTTACGGACCCAGGAGTGATAAATAACAAATTAACCTATCAGTTTTTCAAACTTATTTTTTACCCAAAATAAAATAATTATTATTTTTCTCCTAACAAACGTCATATTTAAATGTTATAATTATAATGAATAATTTATTGAGTCAAGGACAAAGCATAAGTTGCTACCATATTAAGGATAAAAGAATTAGAGGTTCAATAAATGACATCTATTAATATATGTAATTTCAGTGATATATGCAACTAGAAGATAATTAATATAATTAGATAGTAATCAATCACACAATTATCTAAACAACATTTCATTAAAAGAACATTTTATTTTCAAGGAAACCTACATGGATTAATCAAACAATGATTTTAGGAACTATATAGTATTTTGCTTTAAGTTTATAATAGTTAATTGATAGTAGAGCATTAATTATTAGATTAATTGTGGGATTTAGTAATTATACATCATACATAATTAAAGATAAAAAAAATCGTCAATACAATAATCAATTTCCAATATAGATGTCTGCAATTAATTAAAACTACGAATAACCATATACACATGAGGTTAGTAAATAGTAATCATATATTGCATAACTGAATCTAGCAAATAGTAAAAATTTAGTTAGAGATTAAATGTTGTTAATTATTAATTATAACCAACCTAATAAGCAACCATACTACAAACTAAGCCAATAATTAAACAGGAAATGGTGTTATAATAGCGATTAGTTAGACTAACCCTACAATAACTAAGTTGCTAAAAGTCTTATTTGTGCAATTAAATTATAAAACAAAAGGTGACAAACAGGTGAGGGGATTGATTAGGAAAGATAAGGAAATGGAAACATAGCAAGTGCAAAATTCCATGAGTTTAAAAACACACGGAAGTGTAACAACCAAGCGAGATATTGCAAGAGATTGTGTTGGCAAGACCTTCAAATCAATATCATTAGGTTCCCATTAACAATCCTTTTCTTGTTTCTCTTTTGGTCAAAAAAATAAATAAATAAATAAAATTCAGCCTTGCTGTGTACTCAAACCAGGTAGGCATGACAAGATGGAATATTCGAAAAACTATTATAAGTGCAACCAATCTTTGCATGGCTATCTAGGTTAGACCTCAAACGATCGTGCCTATATTTAATGCAACCTTATGTATTTCTTCTACATGCATTTTAGGTATGATTATTGAGATGAATGTAAGCCAAGAATGCATACCCAAGTTGCATACAAACCAGGCATGCATGCCTTAACTTTAAGGAAACCTAAATAAATGTGCCAATGCTAGATGAATTTTTGTTGGACCAACTAAATAACAAGAGAAAAAAGAAACTCTAACAACTACGAATAGAAATCCTAACCTCAGGTTCCCATGCATATGATTAAACATATGATCCTTGCAGGGAACAGACGACGGATTAACAATTTCATTAGCCATCCTGTAAGGACCCCAACATAACCTATCAAGAGTCATGTCAAAGGGAGTGATTGTGAATGATTCCATACAAGCACAAGTGAATGCACAATGGGGGCACTTAGGCTCATGCCCTCCTTGGCGCTGACCCAAAAATAAAGTCATTAAATTTTGGTTAGTAATCAATGTCCAGCACAGAGAATAATGCAAAGAAGCTTCGGTCGCACAAAAAAAGTCGCCATCCTTTACGCTTATGTGAAAATCAAGCAAACAAATAACTACATAGTGTGAAAATAACATGGAAACAGTGAATCGGAACCTAGGGATATAGGAACCACGATGATCACGGTTCTTTTAGTTAATCGCAAGTCCCGAGCCGTGTTAATCGAAGAGACTTTCGATCACCGAAACATACATCTAGAAGTAATTTTCTGAACCCTAGGCTTAATCAGGTCCGCATAGCTTCATAGATCTAGCTTAGGCATGCTAGACTGAAACCATCACCTGTACCGGAAGGAAAAAAGAAAAACCCTAGTTTTTGCTGTGTCCGTGACCTTTCAGTGAGATTAAACCAGCAAGGAAAAAGATCCGATCAGCATGGATCGAGAAATCGAAGAAGAAAAGAATCACGAACCTGCGGCACCGGTGACGAGAACGTGAACTGGATCCTTTGCCATCGGAGCTCGTAAAGTCAGTGGCCGGAAATGCTACTGAGAAAGAGAGAGAGAGAGAGAGAGCAGCTGATGAAGATGACTCGAGGGATTGGAAAATTTATTGGGAGCGGAGAATCTGTTCCGGACGGCCCGAACCACCCGGCTAAACCAATTATCTACTATTTTTTCTTTTTATTTTTTTTTTTCAAAAATATGAAGTGACGCGGGACACGGGATTTTTTTTTCTTTTTATGGCCCAAAATTCTCTCCGTGGATAGGAAGATCTCGTCGGCCACAACTTCCTTTGTAAGAGAGTGCTCTTAATTAGTGAGAATTAGCACTGAATCTAGCTGGAAGATCTTTTAATCGTTCAAAAATTGATTTTAATTTTAACTCGGGTCCGAATAAATGAGTTGCGCTCTCACATAAATTTTTTATTTAGAAATTTTTTAAAGCTGATTTTGTGCCATATATAAATCCGCTCGGACTGATTTAAGATCTGTGAAATATATATATAGATATATATAATATACTAAATAAAGTTGAATTTAACAAACCACCAGATAATTTTGAGCCGATGGAACCGATCCAAACAAACTGAATTTGAGCCAACTAGTTTCAATTTTATGCGGAATCGAGCCAATTTCAAGCTGAAACAATCCAAATAACTCAACTTGAGCAAGCTCGTTTTAATTTCAAGCAGAATTGACTCAATTTAATTTCAAGCTAAACCGACTCAAAATCAAATATAACGAGCCACGAGCCAATTTCAAACCACACTCAATCCATTTTGGCCAATTTTAAACTAACCCCAACTCGGCTCAAAATATAATTGTTAGTTTTTCATTTATATGGCTCGCTGTCAGTTATTTTAAGAATAATTCATTAACAAAAAAGAAGATGGTCATGTCTCTTCCCGATATGCACCGCATCCTTTCGTTTTAACTAATTAATTCAATTGTCCTAAATGAAGAGTCATGTTTCTTCCCAAAAGACATCTTATTCTTTCGCTTTAATTAATTAATTAATTTATCATAAATCCTATTGGTCAATAATCATTATGCTGGATAATGGTTAATAATGTATAATTAAGAGAAGGGTCATCTCTCACTCCGAAGAAGAAATGTATATTTTCTCTCCATCGGAAAGTACAGAAAGAAATAAGTATTAGAGAGAGAAATTCTATCTTTTCAAATTGAATTCTGCGATCATGAATACAGATCATATATTTCATTTATGAGTATGTGAAAATCATAAATTCAAAAATCTTGATCATTTAATTTTATGAATTTTGGGTCATGAATTCGGATTTTATAAATTTAACAAATCCTAACAATAATCGTTAACAACCAACAACTAATCTATGGCCAGTTCGGAACAATTTTCTATTTGCTTTTCCACTTCAGATTGTCACGATTAATCTCTAAATTTGTACAGAGAACATGCTCTACATCAGATATTCTCCAAACATACTCACTGGCATGTCTCATATGGAATTTTGCGTAGGCGAATAACATATTTGCTCGCATACCCTCTTAAGATTTATTCTGTAGGAGTTAATTTGGGTGTTTTTAATTACCAACCATGCCACGCAGAAACAGAAATAATTCTAATTAAAGAGAATCATCGATCAATAAAGGAAAATAATAAATATTGTAATTTGATGAAAGAGTATGGAAGTTATGTGATGTAAAAGAATGAATCTGTATCTTCTACATACTTTGGAGGTTATGAACAACAAATATTGGTTCATCGTTTGGATGGCAACACGAGGTGTCAGATGAGGGCAAACGCCAACCAATGATGTCTTCTAGCTTGAAAAAATACCGCATAATCCGTGAGACAAGCCAACGAAAGTGTCGAAAAAATCATGAGTTAGACAAGGCAAGAATAAACATCTATCGACAACATTGCTAAGACCAAAAAAGAAGAGAAAATAATGCTTACTACATCGAACATCTACATCATATGATCCAAGGGATAAGTGGGAGGGAGCTAGAGAAGAAAAAAAGTTAAGAGAACTCCTTTGTTTTACTAAAATGATAATGTTGAGCAATGAGAAAACCATAAAATAAATAACAAAAAATGGATGGTTTGATGATTTCAGGTCCTTCAGAGGTGTACCAAATTGGGCCAAAGTTCATGTAAATGAGAGGCATGATGACATATTGTAGACAAATGTGTTTGCAAAGTAGTTAGATTGGACAGTTATTTTAGATGAGATATTATGTCCTAATGGTACATTTGAAAGGGGCACCATGTTCGCAAACGAGAAGTTTAACAACTTCTAAAGTCTACCAGATTGGGTATGATTGACTTTACTTGAAAAAGATCAGCCAACTATACAGGCCAAGCTCTTGGGAGAGTCAGCATAGAAAAGCCGTCAAGGATAAAATATCATAGGAGAAAGAGTACTCAAAAAGGACAAGTTGTCTTAAGGATCAACTTGTGGAAGTTGGTAATGCGATCAGCTTGGAAGAGTCATAACTGGGTATGGTATGGTTACCGAAAAGGGCAACTTGTTCAAAGTCAACTTAAGGAAGTCAACGAGTTATCTGAGCTGAGTGAACTCTTGGACATAGATGAAAGGTCTGAATTCACTAGCTTTACTAGAGGCGGCCGTTTAATAAGTGGGTCATGAGAGAAGATGTCAAGAGGTGCAAATAATGAGGTCAGGTCAAGTAAGTCAATTAAGGAAGCCAAATCATCCAGGGGAAACTCAAAATTATTAGTGAATAGCATTTGAGTGGGTTGGCATCGAGCGGATATAAATAATATATACTTCAAAATCACCATAACTGCATGCTTATAAAATATGGAGGTTGAGCATCGAACTGATATCAATAATAAAAACTTTAAAAGATGTTCAATATTTTCAGCTGTAAATCAAGAAATATTATTTCTTGTTGTGTCAAACAAAACAAACCTTTGATTCAAATGAGATCGCCAACCAAGTTTGTAATCCTACAAATGATCAATGGGTTGAAAAGTTGGGCAATTATTAAACTAAGATAACGGCCGTGGCCGACGCTTTTCTAAATGTTGGGTAAAGAATGTGCAGAAAATTTCGGGTCTAAAAGTCTCTAACATGATGCCTATAAATTAACAAAATCTGTAACGTGGTATAATAGCATGGAAAAAAGGGCTGCTAGTTCCAACAAAATCAATTATTTTCAGTTATAAAATTACCACTACAGGGATTGAAAATGCTTATGAGAGAACAAATGGCACACAAAAATAAACAGTATTTTATTCTGGGATACCAGAATGCTGCGAGGAAAGCATTCCGTGCGAGCAGTTAAATCAGCAAAACTTGTTCTTCATAGCTCCTGCATAATGCAGCAGTTGTAACAACGGAACCCACACAAATTCTTCCATCACTTCACAACACAGATTTTGACGACAGAAGCAATGCCAATGCGATGTAAAGCAACAACAGCATCCCCAGGCTTGCATAGTTTCCTCTCCACAGCAGACTTCAGAGCAGCCTCAAGAATCACATCCGTTGACTCTGCTTCGGTAGCCTTTGCAGAACCCTCCGCAAGCAGTGGAATCAGACCCCTGTAAACCAAGCTCTGCCTCGCAGGAGTCTCGTCGCTAACGGACCAATCAAATGAATCTGTGGTCAGCAAAGGGACCACCACAGATAAGATTGGTACTGCGGGTCGATACTTGGCCACAAGCTTAGCTGTTGTCCCACCACGTGTTAAGACAACGATTAGCACTGCCTTGGCCTTGTTAGCCATGCGAACAGCAGAGGAAGCGAGACTCTCGAGTGGGGTCATAGGAAGGGGAGTAGATTTTATCATGTGTTTGAAGATGGCGTCATAGTCAAGAGAAGACTCGGCCTCAATGCAGATCTTGGCCATGATTTTCACAGCCAGCTCAGGGTAAGCTCCTGCAGCACTCTCCCCACTGAGCATGACGCAGTCCGTGCCATCGAGGACAGCATTCCCTACATCGGTCGCCTCCGCACGTGTAGGTCTCGGGGACTTGATCATGGATTCAAGCATTTGGGTAGCAGTAACAACCGGCTTGCCTGCAAGATTGCATTTGTAGATCATCATCTTCTGGGCAAGGAAGATCTTTTCGACTGGAATCTCCATTCCAAGATCACCTCTAGCAACCATAAAAGAATCTGTCTCGCTAAGGATTTCATCAAAGTTTATCACACCTTCCTGGTTCTCAACCTGAACAGAACAGAAGCAATAAGAAATTAAGAAAAGCTGTAAGCAACGCTTTAAGCATGAAATTATGAGCAAAAAGAAATCAACAAGCAACATCTTGCACTGAATCGCTCATAGCACGCCCCAACACAATAAATAGTTGATCCAATCTAAATAAAGATCATTTCTCAAGATTATGTTTCTTACTAATTGTCCAATCATTTCCAGTGATTCAACAAGTACTAGAACATTGATCCAATCGAAACATTAAATCCAATTACCAAGGGTCAAGAATTATTTCCAATAGGCAAAACTACCCATTTCATTTTCATATTCTAAATACAGCATGGAAACCCTATTTATTTGAAGCACTGCAAATTTCAACCCCGCCTACAGAATTTATCCTATGTGAAAGACCATAATGCACTGTAAACGTAAAATTTAGACAACAACATTTTCCCACTGCTCTCCAAGTCTCACCCCCAATACCAAAATTATGCATCTGCAATGATGGTGGTGAAGATGACATTATCTTTCAAATAGGTAAAACAAGAAAAGAATAATAAAATAAGAAATATAAAGTAAAAAACCTGTGAAAATATATTAACTGACAGATAGAAGTACCTTGGACATCAATTTTATTTGCTTAGCGTGCGATCCAAGAAAGTTTCGAACCGTAACAAGATCAGAACCCTTACGAACAAAAGACAAAGCAATCATGTCAATTTTATTTGGAACGCCCCAACCCATGATATCTTCCTTGTCTTTATCAGTTAGTGTAGGAAGATCCACAACTATTCCTGGCAGATTCACATTCTTTCTCTCACCTAACATTGCAGTGTTCTGACAACGACACCTGACTGTTCCGGCAGCAGGGTCACAAGATAGGACAGTTAAGGATATCGTACCATCAGCACACAATATAGTATTTCCAGGCTTCAGATCTACGGGAAGCTTCTTATAGCTCATAGAAATTACATTCACATCTCCCTTGATGCTGTAATCAGTAGTCACAGTGATCTCCTGACCCTCCACCAATTTGATAGGCTTTCCATCTTTCAAGAAACCAGTGCGAATCTCAGGCCCCTTCAAGACAAAAAAAAAGAAAATTGAATGAACACCAGAAGGTATATATTTTGAGGAAAACAGATAACAAAGACAGTTAAACGAGCTGCTTCACAAAGTCATGAATAATGTCTCGTATAAAAACAAACTTAGGGGGGAGAAAGCATGTGAATGATGCTAAAATTATTAAAACAAATTGTGAAATACATATTCCATTCTGTTAATGAATTTCTAATGTTTGACATGTAGCATTATCTAACCACCATATATTAAAAACTCATAGACAAATAAATTGAGAAAACAATACAAGCAGCAAACTTCTCATCAATTTAACTGAAGAGTATAATTTGGTTAATAACATAAAATGTATGAAACTTGACATCCTGCAAAACAAATACATCCAAAAACACGAAGAAATCAACCAAGCAAAAGATAAAAGGCAAACGAACAGCAGGAAAAATTAAACAGCCATGGTCTACATAGTTCTTAATTGACCAGAAAATTCCTGGAAATTTTAGAACCTCAACAGATGTATAAAAAGCAAATAACAAAAAAAATCTAACATTTAATATAAAATTAGAACAGTTTGAATGCCAGCATGATTAATTTTACCAACACTGAATTCTCTATCATTAGCGCTATTCGCATACAATATATGACACTCCAACGAAAATGTGCACCCTCAACCACCACAGTTAATGACATAAACAACTAGCGTAAGGCTTCCTACAAAGTAATAGACAAATAAGACCAACGATCAAGGTAACTGAAACAACCAAGAACAAATGTTAATTAGGCGATGAAGTCCAAAAATATTCAAAGACGAATAAAACAGATCAGCCAGAAGATAGGTTTAACTGATGTTGTTGTATCCATGTTGCCTTGAAGTTTTAAAGTCGTCTTATATAGTCTCCATTTGATTAGAGTAAGCATGGGAGACCTGGGTGAAAATTTTAGGAGCTCCTTGGTCCAATGGTGCCAGTGTTTGAAGGCCTTTGCCGTGTATGTATATGCAGAATTCAAAGTTAATCCTAGCTGAAATATCAATATAATAGATCCTTTTTTATTGCTTTTGGAATGGTAAACAGTGAGGTTCAGTATTTTTTCCAAGACATCTAACAAGGGCAATATTTATCTCATTTTTATGAATAAACCATCACAGGTTAGTCTGTTCATTAAAAGAGCTTGAATAAATCTAGCACAAGTGCATAATTTCGTATCATTAATATGAAGCATAAAGCACATCAACACTAAGAACATGAGAGAACATGTGATATACAACATAATTTACATTCAAACATACTAAAGAAAAGAAATGATTTGGAATAAAAAGTGATGCGTGCTTGGGGTCTTAGATCTTCCTTTAAAAAAAAACACGGTTTGACAGAAAAGAACACATGCAGAAAAGATCAAAATTCACATCCCACCAACTCTTGGTCGGGTAAAAACTCTTTTGATGCAACTTAAAAAAAGAAATAAAGTTAACTCAAAAAGATAATTTTAGATTATGCAAAATTAAAATTTCACAGGAAATATAAAATCGATAGGCATCCACTCAGAGAATAGAATCCACACCAAAGGAAAACCAAATTATAGCACACTAGAGAAAATCCCAACTAAAAGGCAAAAAATAATCATAAAATGTATATTAAAAAGAACAAGAATGGAAGTCATAAATGAAGATAAAGGTCTTAAGATGATACAAGAAGAGAACTTCCAACTGTTGCTGTCCCCAACATTGGCACCACACTAGCGTGAAGAATTCACAAGTTTGAGAGAAATATAAAATTCATAAAGCTAAGACTTATTTTAACTTATCTCAAGAATCCTATTTATAGTTAAAAAAAAAATCCAAAATTGATATATAACAACCCTAAGTTGTGATAAAATACTGCTACAATAGAAAGCTAAGTACGGGAGTTGACAGACAACAACATATAACGCAACAATCAAAGAACCACAAGGTATATGCTGAGTCACAAGAGGCTGCTACAAATAAGTGGTTACCTCCAAGGTTAGAGAGAACGAAAAACATAAGGTAAAAGCAGTGACTCCAAATCAGCAGCAAACAAAAAAGCATCAATGCAGTCACAGTGACAAGCCGCAAACCAGCAAGGTAACAGAGTATTAGAGTTATAAGAGAACCAATTAACAGCTAAAAAAAGAGAACTGATGTTGCTCAGACAAGGAGATAAAAAACAAGCCAAACCAAAAGTGCGAACAAAATAATACCAAAACATATTTTAAAAAATACAACCCATCTCAATGAGATCATCATGATAGACTAGCTTCTAAACTATAATATAAAAAAAATATGAAATAAAGCAACACCAAAGTTAGAATAACCAAGCAGTCACCTTAACGCTCAATCTTATGTTTCTAATGCACCTAAAACTTCCAAGTCTCCATTCAAAGATGGATAGAGAGTAGCTTAATGTTTTATCTGAACTTTGAAATGTTTATTTATACATGCCAATATTTAACTTAATTTTGGCTAAAGACATGCTCATAAAAGTATATTTACCACACATGAAAAGCCATTAAGGTGAGAGGAGAACTAATCCTAAGAAGATTCATTGAAGATTATAAGCTAGTAAAACCATACAATTGGTGATAAATATAAAATGGCCAACGGTATGAATGCTGTGAGAAATCACATGAGTTTGCAGATTTAAATGGTGAAATTGCAACAGTTTGATGGTTGATTTACATATCTCAAGCCTAAACTTTGATATTTACACGCATAGCACTCAAAAATCTTTAATATCACATTAAAAAATACGCACACAATTACCACTTTTTAAAGTGAAATACACATTCATGCATAGCATTAAATCACACACGTGTAATTAAGAGATCAGCATTGAGAAGGTGGGAAGGTAGATCTGTTAATCTGAGAGGATTGAGAAAAACCACAAACAAGAGGTAGAATGATTAGTAATTGAAAAAAATAAGGTTAATGTTAAAATTAATTTAATGATGGCTAATGATGATGACGTTACTAACAATATAGTTNAGCACTCAAAAATCTTTAATATCACATTAAAAAATACGCACACAATTACCACTTTTTAAAGTGAAATACACATTCATGCATAGCATTAAATCACACACGTGTAATTAAGAGATCAGCATTGAGAAGGTGGGAAGGTAGATCTGTTAATCTGAGAGGATTGAGAAAAACCACAAACAAGAGGTAGAATGATTAGTAAGTTTTGAAAAAAAATAAGGTTAATGTTAAAATTAATTTAATGATGGCTAATGATGATGACGTTACTAACAATATAGTTGACGGAATCAAAAATGGGACTGGGGTTGATAATCTTGCTATAGAGATAGAGCAAATATATAGAGGTGGATGAATCTATAATTTCTTTCAATCTTCTCATTTCTTAATTATCTATACGTGAAATGAGATCAAAAGTTTCATTAATTGAGTTATTTTGATACTTTCCTCTTCAAACTGATTGTAAAATCCATCATTTTTGTCCATTTATATTTATTTCTTCAATTAACACTATCATTGTCGGGTTCCAAGCCCCGAATGTGAAAAGTGGAGGTTGGGCATTAGTTATTTCATAGCCAGCTTAACTTTTTTTTGTCGAAAAATCATAACAAGAATTTTTAAATCATTGTTTAGATGCTAGGGCATCCATTGCAAACGACACGCTGTATGACCTGAATATAGTGAAAAATGTTAAAAAATCGCTACATCAGTATCTGGGTGTAGTGTCAAATAGACAAAGGTTCCCATATTATGAACAGATGCGGATAAAAAAATTAGTTCATAAAACTAATAATAGGATCGAATCTTAGATTATATATGCTCTCACAGGTAAATTAATAAATTAGTAGATATAATAGTTCATATGAAGATAAATATCTTATACATTCAAGAAATTAATGAGTTAAATAAAATGCTAAAGAGATTGATATCTTAGGTTTTAAACTTTGGTATTCAAATAGGAGTCTCACTAGAAATGATGTAAATGAAATTATAGAGAAGAGTTCATAATGTTGTAAAAATTAATAAAATTGGAAATAAAATTATAGCTCTAAAGATTATTATTGATACTAAAATTTTTAATGTTGTAAATGGTTATGTTCCTCANGAGCCCCAAATGTGAAAAGTTGAGGTTGGGCATTAGTTATTTCATAGCCAACGTAACCTTTTTGTCGAAAAATCATAACAAGAATTTTTAAATCATTGTTTAGATGTTAGGGCATTCCTTGCAAGCGACACGCTGTATGACCTGAATATAGTGAAAAGTGTTCAAAAATCACTACATCAGCATCTGGGTGTAGTGTCAAATAAGCAAATGTTCCCACATTATGAACGGATGCAAATAAAAAAATTAGTTAATAAAATTAATAATAGGATCGAATCTTAGATTATATATGCTCTCACAGGTAAATTAATAAAATTAGTAGATATAATGGTTCATATGAAGATAAATATCTTATACAATCAAGAAATTAATGAGTTAGAGAAAATGCTAAAGAGATTGATAACTTAGGTTTTAAACTTTGGTATTCAAATAGGAGTCTCACTAGAAATGATGTAATGAAATTATAGATAATAGTTCATAAAGTTGTAAAAATTAATAAAATTGAAAATAAAATTATAGCTCTAAAGATTATTATTGATACTAAAATTTTTAATGTTGTAAATGGTTATGTTCCTCAAGTAGATTTAGATAAATATTCAAAAGAAAAATTGTGGAATTACCCAGAAGAATTAATATAAATGATACTTCTTCAATAAATTTTTTTTATTGAAGGAGATTTAAATGAACATGTTAGTAGAGTGATAAAATATTTAAGAAATATTTATAGTAGATATGATTTTCGAGTAATTAACAAAGAAGGTAAAATCATATTAGATTTCGCTTTAGCTTATGATTTTGTTATTACTAATACTTTGTTTAAGAAAAGAGATGAACATATTATTACATATAAAAATGAATATAATAAAACACAAAATTAATTATTTTCTTATGAGAAAAATAAATCGTCAAGAACGCAAAGCTTGTAAGGTCATTACAAGTGAAAATTTCAGTACTCAACGTCGGTTATTAATTATGGGTTTTAAAATGAGCAATTGGAAGAAAAAAAATACAATAAAATATTATCATAGAATCAGATGAGAATACCTAAAAGAGACAAAAAAAATTATTTTTATAAGTAAACTTTAAGATTTTGAGATTTTAGATGGTCATAAAGAAGCTAATTTTATGTAGGATAAAGTAACAAACTCTATTAAACAAATGACAAAAAATGTACTTAAGAAATAAAAAAAGTATAAAAAAATTATATGAAATAATAATGTACAAGAAAAGATAAAATATAACAAGTTTTGCTATAAAATGGGATTCCTATTATTATTATTGTTTGGGCAATATCATAGAAGGAGAAAGAGTACTCAAAAAGTACAAATTTTCTTAAGGATCAACTTGTGGAAGTTGGTAATGCGATCAGCTTGAAAGAGTCATAACTGGGTATGGTTATCGAAGAGGGCAAATTGTTCAAAGTCAACTTAAGGAAGTCAATGAATTATCTGAGTTGGGTGAACTCTTAGACATAGATGAAAGGTCTGAATTCGCTAGCTTTACTGTAGGCGGCCATTTAAATAGTGGGTTATGAGAGAAGATGTCAAGAGATGTAAATAATGAGGTCATGTCAAGTAAGACAATTAAGAAAGTCAAATCATCAAGACATTATATCCAAAAGAGCACTAGCTTTATAAGCTAGTACATGCTTTACTGCACTCAGCATTAGGTTGAGTGATTATATAAAGTAACCCTAAGAGAGTTGATCTGACACGTCCCTCCAGGGGTTTCATTTTGAGAGTTTTATAAACTGTGTGCTTTAGATCGGGCAATTAACAGTATATACATTGTTGTTATAAATTTTTAAACTAATAAATGTACAAATTTTCAACACCTTCCTAAATAATGGGATGCAGAATGCAGACAAGATAACGAGTGCCTAGAAGAAAGTTTCATGAATGTCGAGCAAAATTATCTTGAATCATGCAACCAAAAAGTTATTAATTTGTGTGATAAATGTGATGTCATTTTCAAGAGACATTGAGATTAATCAGCCCAAAGATCAATTACTCGCCAACAAAGTAGTAATCATCAAACACAAACATGCTCACGGTAGTTGCATGCTTATAAAATATGAAGGTTGAGCATCAAACTGGTACAAAGAATATAAATTTCAACTTATGTTCAATATTTTCAGCTGGAAATCAAGAAATATTATTAGGAGGCGATGACAAACTCAAAGCTACAGTGGTAGAACCTGTCATGAGATCTTTTGAGTTTATTTTGAGAAAATTTTAGGAGGGATTCTTTTATAGAATTTCTTCTTTCGTTTTACTAATATTAATTTCTACAAGATTTTCCTTCAAATTTTCTTCCACCAGCATGGGTTAAATGTCCTTTCAACAGATTAAATGTAGCCACATCTTTAATATTAGTTCTTTCTTAATTAAACCTTTTCATATTTGTGCTTTCAAATGCTTGCTAAGTATTTTCAACCTATTTTTATGCTCTTATGATTATTTGGCCATCAATTGCTAAGAAATAGAAATTTGTTTGAAATTAAAAGATGACAAAAAATTTCATCGTAGACCACTATTTGAAATACATCACTAATTTAGGATAGCGGTATCTGTGTTACGGTTGTGTAACAATTTAGATCCCTAAATTTATTAAATTTTGTGACATTAAATTCATCTTAGAGATTATATTATATTTGATAACTCGTATGTTTAGAATTTGGAGAGAATGGTGTAGAGCATCTTTGGGTATGATTATGGAATTGTATTTGTGAATATTAATAAAATTGGCATTGTAACCAATTGAAAACTTCCCTGGTGAAATCTAACCCCGAGATATTAATCTATATTGCAAGCAGCCCTTCTTTTAAATATTAGTATTTAGGAATTGTAAAACTTTAGTTATTTAGTTTCTTTTCTCTTGTTATTTTTCACTTTTCAAATAAAGTTTTGATTAATTCAATTTCAGTACTTAGTAAACTTATCCTATATGGGGATGATATATGTTTCTTATTTCCTTATTACATGTTTAATCACGTATCCTTGCATGCCTGTTTTCACATAACTGACATAAATACATATTCTAATATGTTTTCTTACATGTAAGTATGCACAAACATTACAATACTATCCATAGCTAGCTAAATCCTATCATGGTAGGTTCAATTCATGTAAAAAATAGCTCAACAACCAGCTCAATGATTTTTCTTTGAGCTCAATCCAAGCAAAAAAGAACAATCCATATTTTAAAATTTAGGAATTTTTCAACTCTAGTTATTTAGTTTATATTCTCATCTCATTAACAAGTCATCTTTCAATCTTTCAAAAAAAGTATAAATTGATTCAATTTCAAGACTTAGTAAATTCAATCTCTATGAGATGATACATGATTCCTATTTTTTAATTAATTAATCAATCATGTCCTATTGCATACAAGTTTTCACATAACAAATACAAATACATATGCTAATATTAATTTCGACATACAAGCATGCACATAGATTTCAGATGGAACTCTAGCTAGCTTAATCCAACCATCGAATACTCAATTCATGTTGAAAACGCATCATTAGACAGATCTTTAATCATGCTTTATTTCGATCCAAGAAAAAAAAATCAATCCAATTTTTGAGCTCTGTTTAATTCCTATATTAAATTCACAAACCTATTTCTTGGTTTTCTAAATTAAAACAAATCCTTAAGCAAATCTTCTAGCTTTCATAAAAAAACATAAAGTTCATCTTTTTTTCATCAAAATTTGTGCGAGATTATTTTAAAAATGAATNAAAAAAACATAAAGTTCATCTTTTTTTCATCAAAATTTGTGCGAGATTATTTTAAAAATGAATAATTCATAGCAAATAAAACCAACAAAAACTTGAAAAAAAAAAAATCTAAAACAGTGAAAGAAAAATTAACCGAAGAAAGTAAGCATCAGAGTATCCTTTTTATCAAAAGCCAGCCGGAAATATTTGGAACAAGGCAAACGATGTTTACGATGGTGANTATAAAACAGTGAAAGAAAAATGAACCGAAGAAAGTAAGAATCAGAGTATCCTTTTTATCAAAAGCCAGCCGGAAATATTTGGAACAAGGCAAACGATGTTTACGATGGTGATGATGTGTCCGGCCACTGGGAAACCAACTCCAAAGCAATAAAACAAGGCCGATAAAACGTAANAAAATTTAAATCTCGTTCTTACTCTTAACATCCTACATCTATGTAATTAGAGCAGATGCATCGCAAACAGCTCATGTTCAACTTACAAAGCAAAAAAGCTGAACATAAATAATGGCATTTTTTAACGAGTTGAACATGAGCTGAGCCTTGGGCTTGCTCAGGCTCAAATCATTTACACCCATAGATACATGCTATCTTATGTATATATGGAAAGGTGTGTTTTCACATTTTTAAAATTAAAATTATGATATTTTAAACGTGATATAAAAAATTCTGGTGGTATAAATGTAAAAAATTTAAAGTTCAGGTATTAATATTGAAAATTTCCAAATTATGGAATGGTTGTGCAAGTAGCAAATAAAATGTAATAAATATTCAAATAGATGAAGTTTATAGTGAAATATCTTGGGGGATGAAAACATGTATATTTTATCACATGAATATAGAACATATTGATTGAAAATAAAATATTGGAATATCATTCACCACCATCTCCTTTGCTTGATTGATAAAAGATGNATATTATTTTTAAATAATTGAATTCACAATAAAGCTACAAAAATTTATAATCAATTAAAATTATTAATTTAACAGATAGAAAAAATTTATTAAATTTTATTTAAATTGATATTTTAAACTAAATAATTAAATTTAAATCTCGTTCTTACTCTTAACATCCTACATTTATGTAATTAAAGCAGATATATCGCAAACAGCTCATATTCAACTTACAAAGCAAAAAAGCTGAACATAAATAATGACATTTTTTAACGAGCTGAACATGAGCTGAGCCTTGGGCTTGCTCAGGCTCAAATTGTTTACACCCATAGATACATGCTATCTTATGTATATATGGAAAGGTGTGTTTTCACATTTTTAAAATTAAAATTATGATATTTTAAATGTGATATAAAAAATTCTGGTGGTATAAATGTAAAAAATTTAAAGTTCAGGTATTAGCATTGAAAATTTCCAAATTATGGAATGGTTGTGCAAGTAGCAAATAAAATGTAATAAATATTCAAATAGATGAAGTTTATAGTGGAATATCTTCGGGGATGAAAACATGTATATTTTATCACATGAATATACAACATATTGATTGAAAATAAAATATTGGAATATCATTCACCACCATCTCCTTTGCTTGATTGATAAAAGATGTGACCCAAGTGGGGTTGATTGACCTCATTGTTGGCACATTCTTATTGGAATATTGTCAAATCCAACCTTAGAACATGTTTGTTCATCTCAAATGTGATGTAGATTTTTATTTTAGAGTTGAAAGACTGTTTATTCGGCCTCTATAGATAATGATTTGTGAGTTATGTGTAGTTAGATTACTCTTAGGGCAACAATTATTTTGCCTTAAAGTCGCAACATTGGAATATCATTCTTTATTGCCTCAAATTTACACTATTAAGATGGTGTGACTCCTACATGTGTTCATTTTATGAGCCATATATGTCATTTGTGAATTTTTTGTTAGAGTATCTTTTTGAAACCAAGATTGTGGTATATCTGTTTATTCTTCTACAATTGCAAGATCAAACCATGAATGTACATTCGAGAGTCGCATTGTCAGGTATTGGCATCATGAGGCTAAGATTAGAGTCACAAGAGATTTTTTTCCCCAAAAGCTTAATGCCTAGGCGTCTGGTGACTAATGTCACACTGCCAATTCCAACTCACAAAAGTCCAATGTCAATGCCATAATGCCTTGCCAAACGATGGCAAGCCAAATGGATGAGACAAATCCATTATCACAACACCACGATGTCCATATACGCATCGCTATCGATGATCAGCCCCAAGGATGAAAAAGCAGAGAAGGTGAACCTGTGACATCTAAAACCCAAACCAGTACAGTTGACAACCCAGTTTCATAGTGCGAAATTGGGCGCCATGGCCTCGAGCCAACGTTGCAGCCCCGAGCTAGCATCTCGACACCTTAATTGCAAAGTCGCTGAGTGATGGCCCCACCAAAATAGTTATTGAATGCCAAATTTAAATCTCTTTTGGGGGAGATGCTATATGTATGTGATCTATTTAAAGGGGGGTTGGAGAGACACTGAGAAAGTTCTAGCAAGTAACCTATAATGTGAGTCCTTAAGGATCAAAAAGCAGAGTGTTATTGTTTGTACTAGTGAAGCAAGGAGGACAAATAAGTGGAAAGCTTAGAAGACTACTGCACATACCAAGTTTATCATTTCTTTCTGAATCATTTCTTGATTCACACATTGTAAAAACTTTCCTGGATTGTGGAATGAATATATATTTGCAATTCTATGTAAGGTTAAATTTTGTACTTTCCATGGATATCTGGTTTATTAAAATCAACATTTGAAGTTAGGATTATTGTTTGGAAAATGTTAATAAACAATTAAATTTGTTTGAGAATCACCAACCTCATTTAGCCAATTGTAGTGGCTATACATTTGTTTAAAATCTCGCATAAGTTTGTGATATCGACGAACTCCTCACTTGTATATGGAGATTCTGAACATTGATTTAGGGAAATAAACATATCATCCTTGAATTTTTGCAATCAATAGGGAGACATGATTATTCCATTTTTTTTTCATTTTTGAAATGTCTATGAGCATAGATATATTACTTGAGGTTTTGAAGAAAGAGCTTTTTTGTTGCAATTGAGAGAGATCTAAAACCATTGACCCGACTGACAACTTATGGTACATTTGTTTCGATTGTGATTGTATGAAATCTTAATTCAAAAGTTGTTGTAAAAAATCTACTCTTTAAAAATTGATTTTCTAGAAATAGTTATTTTGTTTGAAAATTTTAGTTTTGAAAGTATTGTATGTGGATAAATATCTAAAATAATCTTCTGCTTGTATTTAACTATATTATATTAAACAAGTAGAATACATATGTAAACTCAAAGTTAAATTGTGGAATCAAGAGTTGCAAGGAATAATGAGAACGAAAAAGATCATCTTGCTCATCCCATGCAAATGATCAAACTGCTAATCCTCATGTGCGGATTTCACACCTCATATATTTTTCCAAATGTGCACTGACACACCGTGCCCAAAAGCGAACTACGAACGCGAAACACCGACAAGTTGTTGGGGTCATGATAATACGAAAAATTGCCCTGTGGTTCTGACCACAATCCACCTTATGTGTGATTCTAACATGTGGGGATTAGACATGGTTCAGAAATCCTGCTAAAAAATAGAAATAAACACACCCTTATATTAGTTAAACTTTTTTCATTACTTTGATTTCATGACATAGAATCTCAAGGTTTTCTTGCATTTGAAACTCCAAAATAGAAAAAAAAAAATCAACTATTTTGATATTCCATTCCTTTGAATAGAATTACAATTCGTGACACTGGTGCCTTCAAATCGGATTTTCCATGAACTCATTTCCTCATGGGATAATACTCAAGGCTCAAATTTATATATTACTCATATGATATATACACTAACCCTACTTGATCGGGTCATGTATAATTTAATTAATAACAAAATGAATACTTTTTTTTTCTTTTAATTTAATTGATATATAATATTTAAATTCTCANGCCCTTATATTAGTTGAACTTTTTCCATTACTCTGATTTCATGACATGGAATCTCAAGGTTTTCTTGCATTTGAAACTCCAAAATAGAAAAAAAAAATTTCAACTATTTTGATATTCCATTCCTTTGAATAGAATTACAACTCGTGACACTAGTGCCTTCAAATTGGATTTTCCATGAACTCATTTCCTCATGAGATAGTACTCAAGGCTCAAATTTATATATTACTCATATGATATATACACTAACCCTCATTGATCGGGTCATGTATGAATTTAATTAATAACAAAATGAATACTTTTTTTTTCTTTTAATTTAATTGATATATAATATTTAAATTCTCAAGACCATAGAATTTCTTATGATATTCAATAAAAAGGGTATGTGGATTAAATTCTATCATTCTTTTAGATCTAAATTTTATTAAATAATATTTAAACTCGTGCAAAAAATATCACTCAACACGTGTTTGCACAAAATTTTCATTCAAATCTAATTCAATAAACTCTCCCTCTAAAATTATGAATGATCNATTTAGATCTAAATTTTATTAAATAATATTTAAACTCGTGCAAAAAATATCACCCAACACGTGTTTGCACAAAATTTTCATTCAAATCTAATTCAATAAACTCTCCCTCTAAAATTATGAATGATCCATCACATGGTAAACGTGTTGAACGTTTATCTAATGCAAACCATAAATCATTGACCCATGTATTAAATTATAAACCATTTAAAAGAAGCTACACTCAAAATCAAATTCATCTTCTCATGTAAATGGAGATATCCATTTAAAAAATTGTATTCATCTTACTAAAGATCCAATTATGTTATATTTCTTAAAATCCTCAATTTATGCAAAAGTATTTGATGATGTTGAAGACCATGTATTAATATGATAGAAGATAATAATTATCCTCATATAAGAATATATATAGACATGTCATTAATTAAAAAGATCATACGTTAATGAATGAGAGCTGCTTTGATAAATAAGATTTTCGATTGGCTTGCTAAATAACTCGTGTTTGATTTGTTTTTGAATTCGATCTTCAAAACTACATAATGCAAATAAATTTTTATTCGATCATATTCTACTTTTTTTTTTTTTTGTTCAAATTAATCAAAGAACTAAGAAAATTATAATATTATAACATTTTTTTTGTTAAAATTTTTGTGATTTATTGGAAGAACCTGTGAAACAAAAGAAATAAATTTGAACAGAGCAAAACACCTATTAAGGAGTCATTTCCAATATTAGCTTTTTTGAACCTAAAAAAAAAAAAAAATTGGACGAGTCAAACCCAAACAAACACTAAGCAATAGGTGCTTCATTGTGTTGGTTCAAATTGGCCCAATTTCACGAGGTGTTCAAGTATCACAGTATGATTGCTGTCTTAAAATATATTAGCCAGGGTTGCAGGTAGCTTATTTTATAATCAGATTTCAATTATTCCTGCTAATAATATATCCATGAAATTTGGATCTCTGACATAAAAGGTACTGCCAACAGCCGCATTCATGATCAAAGCTTCCAATAATACTTTTTTAGGAAAGTTTACATAAATACCACACAATTCTTATGTATTTACATATCTAACATTCAAATTCCACTATTTACGCTTATAACAGCTTGGTATCATAAACTCATTATGTATGAAAAAGTGCATTTCACTTTAGAAAAATGGTGATTGTGGTATTTTTTTAATGTGATGTCACATATTTGAATGATATGCATATATATATATAATGTTTAGGTGTAAGATATGTATATATGAATTGTGTGGTGTATGTATGTAAATGCCTCTACTTATTAAGATACTTACCTTGCTACTCCAAACAGCTCATTGTTTGAAAACAGCTTGTGTTCAACTCGTTAAGAAGCTCGTGTTCGGCTCATTCGCTAAGTTAACGAGCCGAACACGTACAAAGATTTATTCGTTCGTGTTTAGCTTGTTTTGGCTTGAAATACTATTGATGAGTAGTATTTTTTAAAAAATTGAATTGACTACAAGGTTACAAATATTTATAATCAATTAAATGTATTAATTTAAAAATAGACTAAAATTACTAGATTAGATTTAAATAATGTTTCAGTAAATAATAATTTTTAAATCTTGCCCCAATTCTTAACAACTTTATGGCTAATTGATTAGGGTTGTCAAAACAAGACTCTTTGTCAGTGAATAGCTCGTGTTAGGCTCACTAAACAAACGAGCTGAACACAAACACATTTTTTTTGAAATATAAATGAGCCGAACACTAGCCGAGCCTCGCTTACACCCCCAACTCCATCCAAATTATCTGAACACCAGCCATGAAAAGAAACTGCTTCCTCACAGTTTCAGTGCTCCTTGCAGCTTCCTACTGCAATACTTCATCCAGTATGTTGCGCTTTGTCTAATGGAAATATAGCTTGAATACAAAATTCCTTCATCTAAATATACATAATATCTGAACATAGATAATAAAAAAATACAAAATAAATAAATAAATAAAAACTACAATAATACTAAGTTAAATGAGCTATATAACTCAAGTAGAAATGGAATGCCTTTCAAGCTTTTAGGAATATCAACATTTCATTGCTGGGGGTTCCAAAATCCGAGTGCACTCGCAGGCAGGACATGCAGGCAACCTCGGGAGAATAACTGGCTTACTAGGATTTAGAGAACTGCACGGCACAATTTCTCAAAAGTTTAGATGTAAAACTAGAGATATTTTGATAGAATGCCAAAGAATTGAAAAAAATATTTACAAGATTACCATTTAAATGCCACCAAANCGAACTGCACGGCACAATTTCTCAAAAGTTTAGATGTAAAAGTAGAGATATTTTGATAGAATGCCAAAGAATTGAAAAAAATATTTACAAGATTACCATTTAAATGCCACCAAAACAGCCAACCAAGGAACAAATATGTAATATGCACCTTGCCCCTGTGAAATTTAATCATTCTAAAGGAAGCATTTGCTCCGCGTTATCTTTTCTGGAAATCAAAAGGATCAGTCCAATCCGTGTCCTCCTCAACGGCTCTATTCCACCTTTCATTGAATTGCTCCAACTCTGCTGTTGACTGTCTTCTAATCTGCAGAGGGATGCATGAAAATCATGAAAAGTTTGTAACATCCAAATAACTTTTGTATGTTCACAATGTAGTGACCAATTCTAGTTTCTCTCACCCGGGATCTTGAATCCAACGATTTTTGCGCTGTCGCCTGCAATACCACGAAGATGAGTCAACACAACAAAAGAATGAAGATGATTCAGTTGGGTGAAGTTGGTAGAGCACGGCCCCCTTTACCTCCTCTTGGCCTTGAAAATAAAAAATGAAGGACAAAAACTTGCTAGAAGAATGAGAGCAATATATTAAATTAATGAATCAACTTCTAAGACANCGTCTTCTAATCTGTAGAGGGATGCATGAAAATCATGAAAAGTTTGTAACATCCAAATAACTTTTGTATGTTCACAATGTAGTGACCAATTCTAGTTTCTCTCACCCGGGATCTTGAATCCAACGATTTTTGCGCTGTCGCCTGCAATACCACGAAGATGAGTCAACACAACAAAAGAATGAAGATGATTCAGTTGGTTGAAGTTGGTAGAGCAGGGCCCCCTTTACCTCCTCTTGGCCTTGAAAATAAAAAATGAAGGACAAAAACTGGCTAAAAGAATGAGAGCAATATATTAAATTAATGAATCAACTTCTAGGACACGCTACAGAACAAGTTTTACCACTTCAACATGATATGGCAACAAATTGGTGGTGCGATATCATAAATGAAACACACCCATGGCACATGCACCCTCTGGTTATAACATGGCAGTCAAGGCCACAGTAGTGATGTATCAAATGACACTAAGAATATTTAAAGCCCCAATTTTTTTCTAAAACTGAAAAAAAAACATTAAAAATTTTCAGGAAATAAACTATAGTTTATATAAAAATATAAAAGGCCAATTTAAAGAAAAAAATATCCCAGACAAANCCTAAAATTGAAAAAAAAAAAAACATTAAAAAATTTCAGGAAATAAACTATAGTTTATATAAAAATATAAAAGGCCAATTTAAAGAAAAAAATATCCCAGACAAATTTTAAAAAAATCGTACAAGTGTCTCTAAATAGAGTCCCAAGGCTTCCTAGCAGGATTTGAAACTAATTAAAATATAGAGAAACTCAAAAAAGAGAAAAAAACAAAAAAAAAAGTTGAAAAAATTGTCAAAAAAGCCGAAATCAATTGAAGCATTATCACCAATTCAAAAAGCCTTATTCCAAATAAGATATAACCTCTACTCTCAACGATCCTTTAAGGAGTTGACTGTTTACTCAGGAAAAAGACTCCTAAGCCCTTTTGACTAACTTAAGGATTTCTGTGAGGCAGATTGAAATGGTATTTAATCAAATTTCTAATGATGTTGAATAAAGACAATTAATATCTNACAAAAAAATTTGAAAAAATGGTCAAAAAAGCCAAAATCACTTGAGGCAATATCACCAATTCAAAAAGCCTTATTCCAAATAAGATATAACCTCTACTCTCAACGATCCTTTAAGGAGTCGACTGTTTACTCAGGAAAAAGACTCCTAAGCCCTTTTGACTAACTTAAGAATTTCTGTGAGGCAGATTGAAATGGTATTTAATCAAATTTCTAATGATGTTGAATAAAGACAATTAATATCTAAACTTTAAGGCTTCCTATGTGTGCATGTTCATATTAGGATCATTAACAAAGAGAGTAGATGAAGAAATGGAGAAGGTGAATGATATGATTGAAAAGAAGAAATTCATTTGACAATGAAAATCCAAACCTAGCACACAATAGAGTTCGTCTACACGGTCCTTGCAAACAACAATAACTAACTTGCCTGTTGCGTGGAGACTTCAGCACACTCACTAATGATGGAGGAATTCATTCTCTAAAATTCATTAAACGGAAAATATGAAATAGTTCCTTATATATTTAGGAGCTTAAACAGATTTGCATACGACGCTTCACAAACAAAACACAAAGCCTACTACCAATAGAAATGTAAATATAAACTAAATTTCTTTACATTTCAACCATAACAACTAAGAAATGTTACATAAATGATAAACATTACACAACCACAAGAAGATTTCATACATGTTATACTAAACTTAAACATATAAGATCATATTCTCGGGCCTTGTGTTGCATCAATTTTTCTAGCCCTAAAACAATTCTTAAACAGTGGAAGTTCAAGATAACAACCCATTACAGGCTAGCGCTGTTGATTTCTTCACTGGTTAATAGTGAATATAAATCACCAAGGCTCGTATGTTCTAGCTGAGTGTGAATAGTTGTCTTGAAGGCTTGATATAAGGGTTGTAAACCATTGAAAGTATACAAATATTATGTCTTCACTATCAACTTAGAAGTCAGCAGTGGCAATTTGATTTGCGAGGAAATTAATATCGGATAGATATTGCATCATGGTGTTGTTTATTAGAGAAATGTGAGGCAACTAATTTTAAGTTCAATGGCATGTTATTGATTTGAGGATTGAAGGTGTTTCGTTAAAGCCTGCCATATAATAGTAAAGTCTATGTACAAAACATAAGAGAGAACTGACGTTGAAAAGATTGAATAAAGGGCAGCAACTAGATTTTGGTTGATTAACTTCCAAACGTTGAAATTTAGTTAGGCATGAGCAGTCCATTTGCATGGAGCAAGTGCTTAAGGAGAAGGATTCATCCAGAAAGCATNTGTTCATATTAGGATAATTAACAAAGAGAGTAGATGAAGAAATGGAGAAGTGGAATGATATGATTGAAAAGAAGAAATTCATTTGACAATGAAAATCCAAACCTAGCACACAATAGAGTTCGTCTTCACGGTCCTTGCAAACAACAATAACTAACTTGCCTGTTCCGTGGAGACTTCAGCACACTCACTAATGATGGAGGAATTCATTCTCTAAAATTCATTCAACGAAAAATATGAAATAGTTCCTTATATATTTAGGAGCTTAAACAGATTTGCATACGACGCCTTACAAACAAAACACAAACCCTACTACCAATAGAAATGTAAATACAAACTAAATTTCTTTACATTTCAACCATAACAACTAAGAAATGTCACATAAATGATAAACATTACACAACCACAAGAAGATTTCATACATGTTATACTAAACTTAAACATATAAGATNGAACATTTTTATTTGATCACCTTCAAATATGATTGAATTTGACATCGAAGAGAAGCCCAATCACATTAATTAGCAGGATAACAACTTATTCATAAATTTTTATATGTCCTGCATGCATAATTTTATCCTCTTGAAAGGACTAAAATCATAATGAGTGATTATTCTAGATTTTGTAACTTGTATTTTCTTCTTTTATTATTTTTTTATGCCACTCTTAAAGTTCAAATAGTCTAAGCAATTTGAATTTAAGTCATTTTTTGCAAGAATCACCTAAAATTTTGAAATTTATTTCCATTTATGTATTTCATATTTATGTAATTTATCATCCTGACATCGNAATATGATTGAATTGGACATCGAAGAGAAGCCCAATCACATTAATTAGCAGGATAACAAATTATTCATAAGTTTTTATGTCCTGCATGCATAATTTTATCCTCTTGAAAGGACTAAAATCATAATGAGTGATTATTCTAGATTTTGCAACTTGTATTTTCTTCTTTTATTATTTTTTTATGCCTCTTAAAGTTCAAATAGTCTAAGCAATTTGAATTTAAGTCATTTTTTGCAAAAATCACCTAAAATTTTGAAATTTATTTCCATTTATGTATTTCATATTTATGTAATTTATCATCCTGACATCGCCCCTGTTTAGGGGGCAACATTGACGTCGTCCTTGTTTAGGGGGCTAAATCAAGGTCGTCCCCGTTTAGGGGGCTACATCGGGGTGTCTGACCCTACCTAGCTGTCTATAAGACGAGTTGCTCAATGTCGTGAGAAATTATGGCCGTAAGGGAGTCTTCTAATCCACCACTTTATAAGACACGCGTGGGTCTTCACATAACCTGCAATAAAAGTAATGCGAGCACAACCTCCTTGAATTTATACTTTTGCTTGTAANGTGTGGGTCTTCACATAACCTGCAATAAAAGTAATGCGAGCACAACCTCCTTGAATTTATACTTTTGCTTGTAAGACAAAGACGACTCAATGATAAAATCGATGAAATAAAATTTTAACATTTCCTTCTTTTGTGTTTTTTTGAATTTTTTTTTAACAAATGTGGTGTTTTCAGTTTAAAGTAATATGTTGAAGTAAGATTGCAATAAGGAAATCAAACAAGTGGGGTCGGGTTTGAGTTGTGGGTTCAAGCCAGCAAGTACAAAAGAGGCTCGGGTAAGTGAAATGGTTGGGTTTGGTCCCGTGCAACGGAGATTGAGTGGAAGGAGAGAGATNGAACAAATGTGGTGTTTTCAGTTTAAAGTAATATGTTGAAGTAGGATTGCAATAAGGAAATCAAACAAGTGGGGTCGGGTTTGAGTTGTGGGTTCAAGCCAGCAAGTAGAAAAGAGGCTCGGGTAAGTGAAATGGTTGGATTTGGTCCCGTGCAATGGAGATTGAGTGGAAGGAGAGAGATGGGATTTTTCAAGGGCTCTATACGTTGTGCTCCCGTTGTTTTACTGGNGGCAACTAAATTTTAAGTTCAATGGCATGTTATTGATTTGAGGATTGAAGGTGTTTGGTTAAAGCCTGCCATATAATAGTAAAGTCTATGTACAAAACATAAGAGAGAACTGACGTTGAAAAGATTGAANCCAAACCCCGAAGACGTAGGACTAATCAAATCGGCCAAGTATTCTTCCAAAATTATATTCAAAATTTTCCAAATCTCGAAAGAAAATAAACGCGGGAAAAACATCATCAATATTTCCAAATTCGTATTAAATTCGAAATTCTTCCANCAAAACTAGAGATGTTTTGATAGAATGCCAAAGAATTGAAAAAAAATATTTACAAGATTACCATTTAAATGCCACCAAAACAGCCAACCAAGGAACAAATATGTAATATTGNCAGATCCTCCAGAATCCCTTCGAAGTCGATGTTCGCCATCCCTAAACAAAGATTGTTCCTGTAGAAACCCTAAAAGACACAAAGCTCAGCCCGCAGATCTTGAAGAAGAAGAAGAAGAAGAAGTAAANTAGATCCTTCAGAATCCCTTCGAAGTCGATGTTCGCCATCCCTAAACAAAGATTGTTCAGGTAGCAACCCTAAAAGACACAAAAGCTCAGCCCGCAGATCTTGAAGAAGAAGAAGTAAAGACTTGAAAGGTCCAACGCGGACCAAGAAAGAGTATGGAAGTGTTATTACTTCTTNAAGAAGTAAAGACTTGAAAGGTCCAACGAGGACCAAGGAAGAGTATGGAAGTGTTATTACTTCTTACTCTATTTGGAATTTCTTTTTTAGCGGCAATTAAATTAAAAATTAGTGCTTGAAATATGATTAAAATTTACATAAATACCATACCAAAAGAAGGCCTCGTTGTTCAATACATGAGCCAAAAATAAATAATTTATTTTTTTGCACCCGACGTATAGACTCTAAATTATATATATATAATGGATGAATATTATTTTTAAATAATCGAATTCACAATAAAGCTACAAAAATTTATAATCAATTAAAATTATTAATTTAACAAATAGAAAAAATTTATTAAATTTTATTTAAATTGATATTTTAAACTAAATAATAAAATTTATATCTCATTCTTACTCTTAACATCCAACGGCTATGTAATTAGAGCAGATACAACGACTCGTTCGCAGACAGCTCGTGTTCGACTTGCTAAGCAAAAGAGCTGAGCATAAATAATGATATTTTTTAACGAGCTGAACACGAGCTAAGCCTTGGGCTTGCTCAAGCCCAAATCGTTTACACCCGTAGAAACATGCTATCTTATGTATATATGGAAAGGTGTGTTTCACATTTTTAAAATTAAATTTATAATATTTTAAACGTGATATAAAAAAATTCTAAATGTAAAAAATTTAAAGTTCAGGTATTAGCATTGAAAATTTCCAAATTATGGAATGGTTGTGCAAGTAGCAAATAAAAAAAATAAAATGTAATAAATATTCAAATAGATGAAGTTTATAGTGCAATATCTTGGGGGATGAAAACATGTATATTTTATCACATGAATATACAACATATTGATTGAAAATAAAATGAAAAATAATAAAATGCCCAACTCTAAAAAAAATTGAACAAAAAGATCAAGAAGATTAAAAATTAATCAAAATGATATGCTTCAACTTTATGGGCTTTCGAACTTTTTCATTAATCATCTCAAAATCACGTCAACAACAACCTCAATATGGAGACTCCTCTCACCACCATCTTCTTTGCTTGATTGACCTCATTGTTGGCACATTCTTATTTGAATATTTGCTTGAAAGACTGTTTATTCAGCCTCTATAGATAATGATTTGTGAGTTATGTGTCGTTAGATTACTCTTAGGGTAACAATTATTTTGCCTTAAAGTTGCAACATTGGAATATCATTTTTTATTGCCTCAAATTTACCTCAGAAAACTATTAAGATAGTGTGACTCCTACATGTGTTCATTTTATGAGCCATATATGTCATTTGTGAATTTTTTGTTAGAGTATCTTTTTGAAACCAAGATTGTGGTATATTTGTTTATTCTTCTACAACTGCAAGATCAAATCATGAATGTACATTCAAGAGTCGCATTGTCAGGTATTAGCATCATGAGGCTAAGATTAGAGTCACAAGAGATTTTTTCCCCAAAAGCTTAATGTCTGGGCCTCTGGTGACTAATGTCACACTGCCAATTCCAACTCACAAAAGTCCAATGTCAATGCCATAGTACCTTGCCAAACGATGGCAAGCCAAATGGATGAGATAGATCCATTATCACAACACCACGATGTCCATATACGCATCGCTACCGATGATCAGCCCCAAGGATCAAAAAGCAGAGAAGGTGAAACTGTGACACCTAAAACCCAAACCAGTACAGTTGTCAACCCAGCTTCATAGTGCAAAAATTGGGCGCCATGGCCTCGATCCAACTTTGCAGCCCCGAGCTAGCATCTCGACACCTTAATTGCAAAGTCGCTGAGTGATGGCCCCACCAAAATAGTTATTGAATGTCAAATTTAAATTTCTTTTGGGGGAGATGCTATATGTATGTGATCTATTTAAGGGGGGTTGGAGAGACACTGAGAAAGTTCTAGCAAGTAACCTATAATGTGAGTGCTTAAGGATCAAAAAGCAGAGTGTTGTTATTTGTACTGGTGAAGCAAGGAGGACAAATAAGTGGAAAGCTTAGAAGACTGTTGCACAAACCAAGTTTATCATTTCTTGATTCACACATTGTAAAAACTTTCCTGGATTGTGGAATGAATATATTTGTTCTGCTTATTTGCAATTCTATGTAAGGTTAAATTATGCACTTTCCATGGATATCTAGTTTATTAAAATCAACATTTTAAGTTAGGATTATTGCTTGGAAAATGTTAATAAACAATTAAATTTGTTTGAGAATCACCAACCTCATTTAGCAAATTGTAGTGGCTATACATTTTTTTAAAGTCTCGTATAAGTTTGTGAAATCGACGAACTCCTCACTCGTATATGGAGATTCTCAACATTGATTTAGGGAAATAAACATATCATCCTTGAATTTTTGCAATCAATAGGGAGACATGATTATTCCATTTTCTTTTTCATTTTTGAAATGCCTATGAGCATAGATATATGACTTGAGGTTTTGAAGAAAGAGCTTTTTTGTTGCAATTAGAAAGATCTAAAACCATTGGCCTGACTGACAACTTATGGTACATTTGTTTCGATTGTGATTGTATAAAATCTTAATTCAAAAGTTGTTGTAAAAAATCTACTCTTAAAAAATTGATTTTCTAGAAATACTTATTTTGTTTGAAAATTTTAGTTTTGAAAGTATTGGCTGTGGATTAATATCTGAAATAATGTTATGATTTTATTTAACTATATTATACTAAACAAGTAGAATACAAAAGTAAACTCAAAGTTAAATTGTGGAATCAATAGTTGCAAAGAATAATGAGAACGAAAAAAAGATCATCTTGCTCATCCCATGCAAATGATCAAACTGTTAATCCTCATGTGTGGATTTCATACCTCATATTTTTTTTCCAAATGTGCACTGACACACTGTGCCCAAAAACAAACTACGAACGTGGAACGCTGCCTAGTTGTCACGGTCATGATAATACAAAAATTCACAGTGTGGTTCTGACCATAATGTACCATATGCGTGATTCTAACGTGTGAGGATTATACATGGTTCAGAAATCCTGCTAAAAAATAGAAATAACCATGCCCTTATATTAGTTGAACTTTTTAATTGATATATAATATTTAAGTTCTCAAGTTCAAAGAATTTCTTATGATATTCAATAAAAAGGGTATGTGGATTAAATTCTATCATCCTTTTAGATCTAAATTTTATTAAATAATATTTAAACTCGTGCAAAAAAATATCACTCAACACGTGTTTGTACAAAATTTTCATTCAAATCTAATTCAATGAACTCTCCCTCTAAAATTATGAATGATCCATCACACGGTAAACGTGTTTAAGGTTTATCCAATGCAAACCATAAATCATTGACCCATGTATTAAATTACAGACCATTTAAAAGAAGTTACACTCAAAATCAAAATCATCTCCTCATGTAATTGGAGATATGCAATTAAAAAATTGTATTCATCATACTAAAGATCCAATTAAGTTATATTTCTTAAAATCCTCCATTTATGCAAATGTATTTAATGCTGCTGAAGAACATGTATTAATATGATAGAAGATAATGATTATCCTCATATAAGAATATATATAGACATGTCATTAATTAAAAAGATCATACAAAATGAATGAGAGCTGCTTTGATAAATAAGATTTTCAATTGGCTTGCTAAATAGCTCGTGTTTGATTTGTTAAGCAATAGGTGCTTCATTGTATTGGGTCAAATTGGCCCAATTTCACGATGATTGCTGTCTTAAAATATATTAGCCAGGGTTGCAGGTAGCTTATTTTATGATCAGACTTCAATTATTCCTGCTAATAATATATCCATGAAATTTGGATCTCTGACATAAAAGGTACTGACAACAGCCGCATTCATGATCAAAGCTTCCAATAATACTTTTTAGGAAAATTTACATAAATACCACACAATTCTTATGTATTTACGTATCTAACATTCAAATTCCACTATTTAAATAAATAGCACACAATTCTTATGTATTTACGTTTCTAACATTCAAATTCCACTATTTACGCTTATAACAATTTGATATCATAAACCCATCATGCATGAAAAATTGCATTTCACTTGCGGTATTTTTTATGTCATGTCAAAGATTTGAGTGATGTGCATGTATATATGAATATATATGAGTAAGATATGTATATATGAATTGTGTGTTGTATGTATTTAAATGCCTCTACATATTAAGATACTTACCTTGCTACTCCAAACGTCTCATTGTTTGCGAACGGCTCGTTAAGAAGCTCGTGTCGGCTCGTTCGTTAAGTTAACGAGCCAAACTCGTTAAGAAGCTCATGTTCGACTCATTTGTTAAGTTAATGAGTCGAACACGTACAAAAATTTGTTCGTTCGTGTTTTGCTCGTTTTGGCTTGAAATACTTTTGATGAATAATATTTTTAAAAAATTAAGTTTACTACAAGGCTACAAAGATTTATAATCAATTAAAAGTATTGATTAAAAAATAGAATAAATTTACTCGATTAAATTTAAATAATATTTTAATATAAACAATAATTTTAAATCTTTCCCCAACTCTTAACAACTTCAGGCTAAGTGATTAGGGTTGTCAAAACGACTCTTTGTTCGTGAGTAGCTCGTGCACAAAGTGTGTTTTAAATATAAATGAGCTGAACACAAGTTCAGCCCCGTTTACAACTCCATCCAAATTATTCGAACACCAGCCATGAAGAGAAACTGCTTCCTCACAGTTTCAGTGCTCCTTGCAGCTTCCTACTGCAATACTTCATCCAGTATGTTGCGCTTTGTCTAATGGAAATATAGCTTGAATACAAAATTCCTTCATCTAAATATACATAATATCTGAACATAGATAATAAAAAAATACAAAATAAATAAATAAATAAAAACTACAATAATACTAAGTTAAATGAGCTATATATCTCAAGTAGAAATGGAATGCCTTTCAAGCTGTTAGGAATATCAACATTTCATTGCTGGGGGTTCCAAAATCCGAGTGCATTCGCAGGCAGGACATGCAGGCAACCTCGGGAGAATAACTGGCTTACTAGGATTTAGAGAACTGCACGGCACAATTTCTCAAAAGTTTAGATGCAAAACTAGAGATGTTTTGATAGAATGCCAAAGAATTGAAAAAAAATATTTACAAGATTACCATTTAAATGCCACCAAAACAGCCAACCAAGGAACAAATATGTAATATTGCCCCTGTGAAATTTAATCATTCTAAAGGAAGCATTTGCTCCGCGTTATCTTTTCTGGAAATCAAAAGGATCAGTCCAATCCGTGTCCTCCTCAACCGCTCTATTCCACCTTTCATTGAATTGCTCCAACTCTGCTGTTGACTGTCTTCTAATCTGTAGAGGGATGCATGAAAATCATGAAAAGTTTGTAACATCCAAATAACTTTTGTATGTTGACAATGCAGTGACCAATTCTAGTTTCTCTCACCCGGGATCTTGAATCCAACGATTTTTGCGCTGTTGCCTGCAATACCACGAAGATCAACAAAAGAATGAAGATGATTCAGTTGGTTGAAGTTGGTAGAGCAGGGCCCCCTTTACCTCCTTTTGGCCTTGAAAATAAAAATGAAGGACAAAAACTTGCTAGAAGAATGAGAGCAATATATTAAATTAATGAATCAACTTCTAAGACACGCTACAGAACAAGTTTTACCACTTCAACATGATATGGCAACAAATTGGTGGTGCGATATCATAAATGAAACACACCCATGGCACATGCACCCTCTGGTTATAACATGGCAGTCAAGGCCACAGTAGTGATGTATCAAATGACACTAAGAGTATTTGAAGCCCCAATTTTTTTTCTAAAACTGAAAAAAAAAACATTAAAAAATTTCAGGAAATAAACTATAGTTTATATGAAAATATAAAAGGCCAATTTGAAGAAAAAAATATGCCAGACAAATTTTCAAAAAATCGTACAAGTGTCTCTAAACATAGTCCCAAGGCTTCCTAGCAGGATTTGAAACTAATTAAAATATAGAGAAACTCAAAAAAGAGAAAAAAAGAAACAGAAAAAGAAAAAATTGTCAAAAAAGCCCAAATCAATTGAAGCAATATCACCAATTCAAAAAGCCTTATTCCAAATAAGATATAACATCTACTCTCAACGATCCTTCAAGGAGTTGACTGTTTACTCAGGAAAAAGACTCCTAAGCCCTTTTGACTAACTTAAGAATTTCTGTGAGGCAGATTGAAATGGTATTTAATCAAATTTCTAATGATGTTGAATAAAGACAATTAATATCTAAACTTCAAGGCTTCCTATGTGTGCAAGTTCATATTAGGATAATTAACAAAGAGAGTAGATGAAGAAATGGAGATGGGGAATGATATGATTGAAAAGAAGAAATTCATTTGACAATGAAAATCCAAACCTAGCACACAATAGAGTTCGTCTTCACGGTCCTTGCAAACAACAATAACTAACTTTCCTGTTGCGTGGAGACGTCAGCACACTCACTAATGATGGAGGAAGTCATTCTCTAAAATTCATTCAACGGAAAATATGAAATAGCTCCTTATATATTTAGGAGCTTAAACAGATTTGCATACGACGCTTCACAAACAAAACACAAACCCTACTACCAATAGAAATGTAAATATAAACTAAATTTCTTTACATTTCAACCATAACAACTAAGAAATGTTACATAAATGATAAACATTACACAACCACAAGAAGATTTCATACATGTTATACTAAACTTAAACATATAAGATCATATTCTCGGGCCTTGTGTTGCATCAATTTTTCTAGCCCTAAAACAATTTTTAAACAGTGGAAGTTCTAGATAACAACCCATTACAGGCTAGCACTGTTGATTTCTTCACTGTTTAATAGTGAATGTAAATCACCAAGGCTCGTATGTTCTAGCTCAGTGTGAATAGCTGTCTTGAAGGCTTGATATGAGGGTGGTAAACCATTGAAAGTATACAAATATTATGTCTTCACTATCAACTTAGAAGTCAGCAGTGGCAATTTGATTTGCGAGGGAATTAATATCGGATAGATATTGCATCATGGTGTTGTTTATTAGAGAAATGTGATGCAACTAAATTTTGCATGTTATTGATTTGAGGATTGAAGGTGTTTGGTTAAGGCCTGCCATATAATAGTGGAGTCTAACATAAGAGAGAACTGACGTTGAAAAGACTGAATAAAGGGCAGCAACTAAATTTTGGTTGATTAACTTCCAAACGTTGTAATTTAGTTAGGCATGAGCAGTCCATTTGCATGGAGCAAGTGCTTAAGGAGACAGATTCATCCAGAAAGCATTCAATTTATTTGCTTTAAAAATTTTAAGGATTAAGGAACCCCTAATGAGATCGTTTTCAGCAATTAACGATACATACATTGGATATGTTTTTACGTTTGCCATGAGAAATTTTGTTGAAAAGGGGATGGTAATCTAAGCGTCCACGAGTGACTTGGTGTTCTCCATTATACTAATTTGATAATAAAAGCTTCAGCCATTGGAAATGAGCGGCAGTGAATCTCATACCTTGAAGAGCTGACAAAGAAGACAAAATTCAACTCGGACGGGATGCTCAAAGCTTCAAGCAGGAATATAAACTTCAGTCACAGTTGCGAAATAGCAACTATTTGAATCCAATTACCAATAGTTGCACAGCATTAACGAAAAGTTCTCAAATATACGTGGTAACGGCAAAACAATAAAGTAAATAAATAAATAAATTTAAAACACCTAAGCATTCCCACTTACTCACAAGCCATAACTATTCACGCAAGGCGTTTCTCTGGCTGGAAATAAAAGCCACAACAGACTCTGGTAACCTCTCCCTCGTCATTTTCTCCCTTTTGGTCACAGCAAACCTCCGAGAGTAATTTTCCTTCATCTCTGCAAATCCTGCATCCCATTTTCCACTCCAGTTCGAAACTCTGACACCCTCACCACTCTCCGACACCATAGAACCAAACTCCTCCTTTCCACGCCATCACCTCCATAAACCGACGAAGCCCTCGCCGCAACAACCTGATTCTTCCTGTATTCCTTTCTGCGCTCGCTCCAGTGGGCTCCTAAAATTTCAATGCTCCAAACTCTCTGATTGTGTTGAGAGCTTTAAGAGTCAATTTTTCAGAAGGTAGATTAGGTTGTATAGATAATACACTACCCAGAGATCTCGCGCTTATTTTGAGAGGACTTTATCTGGCAATTAAGGTTTCCCATAGGAACAAGCCGCTATGACTAATTACCCCTCCCGATAATGAGAGAGCACTTTCAATTAAGGCTTGTCACTAAACATTGAATATTGGACATATAGTTGCAACAGACATATGGTTTAAATTATGCATTTTACCACTTAGAGCTTGGGACAACTGATGATAGACCACTTGGAGTTTAGTTTAAATTATGCATTTCAAACGAACCGAACACGAACACAAGCTAAGTTCGTTCGTGTTCGGTTCGTTTACACCCCTAGTTTTTATCTATGGAATAGGATTGTATGTCTTGCGTACTAGGTTGTTATTTAGTGTTTAAAAATGATATTTATGTGCTTAAATTCAACCCCAATTTATGTGTTCAAATATAAGTCAATTTGGCAGTCCCCTAGCATAGCCCAAATTTATGATGTTTCATATTTAAGTCAATTTGTCAGCCCCCAAGCTTATTCCCATTTATGTATTTCATAATTACATAATTTATCAACCCTAAAATTTATGTTTTCAAATATACCACATAAATATTCATTTGCATTAAAACATTTTTATTTGATCACCTTCAGATATGATTGAATTTGACGTCGAAGAGAAGCCCAATCACATTAATTGGCAGGATAACAAATTATTCATATGCTTTTATATGTCCTGCATGCATAATTTTATTCTCTTGAAAGGACTAAAATCATAATGAGTGATTATTCTAGATTTTGTAACTTGTATTTGCTTCTTTTATTATTTTTCTATGCCACTCTTAAAGTTCAAATAGTCAAAGCAATTTGAATTTAAGTCATTTTTTGCAAGAATCACTGAAAATTTTGAAATTTATTTCCATTTATGTAATTTATCCTCCTGACATCGTCCCTGATTAGGGGCAACATCGACGTCGTCCTCGTTTAGGGGGCTAAATCAATGTCGTCCCCATTTAGGGGCCTACATTGAGGTGTCTGACCTACCTAGCTGTCTATAAGACAAGTTGCTCAATGTCGAGAGACATTATGGCCATAAGGGAGTCTTCTAATCCACCACTCTATAAGATACGTGTGGATCTTCACATAACCTGCAATAAAAGTAATGCGAGCACAACCTCCATGAATTTATATTTTTGCTTGTAAGACAACGACGACTCAAAATGATAAAATCGACGAAATAAAATTTTAACACTTCCTTCTTTTTTGTTTTTTGTTTGAATTTATTTTTTAACAAAATGTGGTGTTTTCAGTTTAAAGTAATATGTTGAAGTAGGATTGCAATAAGGAAATCAAATAAGTGGGGTCGGGTTTGACTTGTGGGTTCGAGACAGCAAGTAGAAAAGAGGCTCGGGTAAGTGAAATGGTTGGGTTTGGTCCCGTGCAACGGAGATTGAGTGGAAGGAGAGAGATGGAATTTTTTAAGGTCTCTATACGCTGTGCTCCCGTTGTTTGACTGGCTTCAATCAGGAGCGTATCGCAAGGGAGATGGCATGCGAAGGTGAAACAAGTAGATTGGCATTGTGCTAAGAGGAGAAGCGAGCATGCCTTCGAGTTGGAGCGACAGAGAAGGTGAGGGCTAGATCGTTGTGAGATTTAAGAGTTTCAGAGGTCTTTGCACAACACAATTCCGTTATTGCCTCTCCGGCAAAGTGAAATCTTATGTTGCTTCTACGTCACAAAAACACAAAGAGAAGCCACAACAAGGTTGCAATCAAGAGAAAGGAGCAAGGGTTCGACTTTTTCATGTGGTACAGGGAGAAATATGAAGTTTCAAAGATCTTCGTACACTGCGATCTCGTCATTGCCTTTTCCAAAAGAACACGGGAAGAATTTCATAGGCTTTGTTTGCAGCGATTCCGTGGTAGCTTTTCTGATGAAAGGAACCTAAAGAAGTTTCGGAATTCTTTGTCTGTTGTGATCCTGCTGTTGTTTTTCTTACTACTTCCTGCCATCAGTGTACCAAGAGAGTTTCGGTTGCGATGAAGGGGGCGATAAACGGTTTCGAGTGAAGAGGATGTGATTAGGGTTTGGTTGCATGTATTTTGTAAGATTACTAAGAATCACAAACAAGAGAAAGGGGTTATAGGAACTGTAGTGAAGTTTAGCGGATTCAATATAAGGAAAAGATAGTTATAGGATTTCAAGATTTATTTCCCCTCTTCTCTCTTTATTTTATTTCATTTTATTTGTTTTTACAATCAACAACTCCGACGATGTCAGGGCTAGCTAGTAAAGCAACGACAGTATCACAGTGAACAAAGACCTTCAAGATTTCTATCTTTCTCTTCTTCCACTCTGTCTTCCCTGCTCTGCTCGCATAAGCGCCCTTGTCTCCCTCTGGAAACCAATAACTAAAATGTTGCGTAAAAAGATCTTTGAAACTCCAATCTTCTCACCTTCCAATCTCAGTCGCTTCACTGTGTCATAACCCTTCGATCCCAGCAACCAAAGTCAAAGTCCTGCCTTCCCCTTCACCAATTTCCTCTCCGCTCTTCTGCTCGAAATTGCACACACCCTAGCTGCAAGTCTTCCCTTTCCTCATTTGCTCTGATTGCCTAATCATAGTATCCTTCCACCTCCTTGCACCGAAATGAAGCCGTTTTAACTCCTCCCTATTCAAATCGCACTCACCGAGTACCGAGGCACCACTCCACTAAATCATTAAATCTCTGTGTCACTCCCGCTACCCGCTCTTGCCTTAGGCTGAACCATCCCGCTTCGTTTCTATACCAGCCCGCCTCCAAGGCTAATCCCGAGTCTAGCCCACAAGCTAAGCATTTTCTATACCAATTTACAATTAGTGTTCCATATTGTGAATTGTATATATAAAAAATAAACATAGTTGTGGTATTTTATTTCATTGTTTTGTTGTTATCACTTCAAGAGTATCTCGTCCTCGTCAACGTCGTTGTTTCGCTCGAAAAGATATAAAGGGAGCATGGGAGGGTAATTTTTAAAAGGTCCATTAGATGAAGCTTGTGTACCTGTCCATGGGAATTGAGTACCGTTAAGGACATTGCAGACCCGTCCGAAAAAATGTTACAAAAAATTAGGGGATTTAAGTAATTAAGTACTAAAGTACCTATTCGAGAAAAATTGCGCTAGTTTCTTTTTGTAGGTATACTGAAGGCCCATAACATCTTATATAACGTGGGTTAGATGCTTTACTTTCTCCCTCAGCCGCCATGAGATACACTGATCAGTGCATTATATAGACATCTGGGAAGATTGATATTTTCCCAGTACCCCCAAGCAGGGATATACGCCGGAAGGCTACCAAAATTTTATATGAATTTGGACTAGCATAAGATTTTCAAATTTAAAATATTTGAACTTATTAAAATGGCTTGAAATGTGGGCCAATTAAAATTGCAAAAAATTATTCAAATTTGTATTTTTGAATTTGTAAAAATATTTAAAATGTCAACTTTACAATCTTAGGCACTTAAGATTTAAAATCAAATTAAAATGCCCTGTTCAAACTTAGGCTTCTCGGGTTTTAAAATTAATTTGAAATTGAACATTTTCAAACTTGGGCACTTAGAGCTTGAAATTTAAGTTATAATTGATTTTTTTTTCAAACTTAGCCTCATAGCATTAAAAATCAATTCCAGTTTGGGCTAAAGGAGACTTGCAAATAATTCAACATATGGATTATGCAGACTTTTAAATTATATAAAATATAATTATGACTATTTGCAATTTAGCTCAAAAGATATAACTTTAGATACACTCCAATAAAAAAATATCCAAATAAAGTTTTATAGTTTCAAAAAACTTCAGAGTCTTCAAGATCTATACAACTTAATGGTCATTCCTCAAATAAAATGTTAGAGCCTTGATGAGTAGTTTTAAGGCTCTATGCGAATAATAAGTTTGGACACTCCTTAGCTATAAATGCTTCAAGATGTTTATATAGGTGAGTAAAAAACACATAATTTCAAAATCTAGGATGTGTCACTTGAGATAAATTTTGAACTAATACTTTAAAAGTTCGTGCAAATCCTTAAAAACTTATAGAAATCTTTTAAAATAATTAAATATATGAAATTTAAAAGCTCACATAAGATCCACCGAATTAAATAAATGCTTGAATTTAAAGGGTCTAACAATATAGCGTGAATTTGAATAAAGTTTCCACTTTGATCAGTCTCATTTTCAAAAAACAATCAATCAGGTCATCTTTTCTATATGACAAGATTGTAAGTCCATTCAATCATTCTCTTAAGGACTGGAGTTGACGAGTCCAGTAAGTTCCAATAATGTACAAATCATAAATATAAAATTTGCAAGTCTAAATCACCAAGTTTGATCCTCCTTCTCATCAGGATTGAAGTTGACACTGAGGTTCTAAAAATATTAGACTAACAAAATTCAAGTAAATCTCAAACATATTCAAGATAATGGTTGAGTTGATAAAAAAATTCAACTAGATGGATAAATTTTTCAATCAAGATTTTCAAGGTAACCAACCAAAATATTTAAGTTAAAATTAATTACTTTAAACTTAAAACATAATTTTTCCACCATCCGTAACATTTTGTCGGGGGGTGATAAATTCATAATTAATTTCAGCTCACAAAGAATAATGTCATATCGAATATATCATTATAGTCACACTCAAAATAATTTTACACCAGTAAGAACGTGACAATAGTCCTCTACCTATGTGCTTTGGCCCAAAAACTCTACAAAAATAATAGTTATAATCAGAGCTCTCTGATCGGGTGGTTGTCGTCAAATGGAACTGTTATACGGTCACAGTCACATCTCATATGTTCTCAATGACTTTCCATCCTTTGAATTGTGAATCATAAGGGTAGAATTGATTGACATAAAAACTTCTATCAGCTAAGGAAGACTTTAATTTGTCACCTTAAGCAAATATCCACCCAAGATCTATAAAGAACCGATGAACGACACAATTCATGGATGCTAACAAGAATCCTTTAGCTAGTTTGAGTCAGCTAGCTCCTCTAATTAAGTAGATCAACGACCACGATAACCTAAGAGAAGGAAACCATGAGATCCTGATCTGGTTCATTCCCATTTTTTCATTATTTACTTTAAGCTAAAGGTGATAAATTGATCAATCTAAAACATGTTTGCTGCTACTATATGTTGGATATTTAGTGCTCCTATTATTATGAGGGGTAATCAACCATATAGGCTTGCATCTATGAAAACCTACAACCCCAAATCAAATTTTTTTTTTTCAAAATGAGGATGAAATCTCTCAGCAGTGTCTTACCAGCAGTCCAATCTATCTTTTTAAAATTTGATCATACAAATCTCTCAACAAATAAAAAGAGTCCGGAGCATCGAATTTTCAGAGCCCACAAAATATATCAAATGAATTTCTCCGCAATCGGCATGAAGACATAATCCAAGCTTTGTAGACACTCAGCATCCCCTACATGTTTATACTTTGCAAAGGCAAACAATCGTATTCCACCTTCTCAAGTTATCCAAAGCAATGAAGCTTCAATCTCAACACTAACGATCCACTTTGCTCTTCTACCACACTCCAGCCATACAAATATATCTCCTCATACATGTTAACATCCTCATTCCAAGAAAGGACAACATATCCATATCCACTCTCATCAACAAACTCTATCAACAATTCAATATAAAGGACCTTGGACTTGTCTCCACATTCCTAAACCTTCAAATTTCTGAAACTATAAATAGTTTCTTCATCATGCAAAAACACAACAAAACTAGATAGCAAACCTATTAATAATTCTCTACCCATCCAGTTTGCCCTCGACAGCCATTTGGCAAAGCCAACCATCATAAAAAGCTTGTCTGATCTTTATAATATCTAACGATCAATAGGCCAGACATTGCTTTTGTCATCAATCACCTATCAACATATGCACAACCTAATGAATGACCAACTTTAGCTTCTGCTACCTTAAAGGAACCATTATTTACTGCCTTTGTCTTACATTTAGTGAACTAACTCTCCATTCCCATTCAAAATCCAATTGGGAGAGGGTAGTAGTGGGCATGTGATTCATCTTCCTCCAAAATTGTGTTTCACAGCCTTCTTCATATAATAATCACCTCTTCGTTGGAGAGGATGGAGATAATACCGAATTGTTGACTATAAGAACTATTGGGCCCATTTGGTATCAATTTTGTTTTTTGTTTTTGTTTTCATTTTTATATTGTTTTTCAAAATATGTATGGATAATATAATTTGTATATGTTTACATTTTTTTTTTTTAATAAATCAACTTGATTTTAGGGACACTTAAAACATCTTTCCAAAACGCCTAAAAGATGTTTTGAATATTTTTAAAAATAATTATCAGAACTAAACATGTTTAAATTCAAATCAAAACATAAAGCAAATAAATAATAATAAAAATAGAAAAACAAAAGTGATCCCAAATGGGGCCTTAATTTTCCTTCAAAAACATCCAAATTTCCGCCAACAAAAGACAACATACATTAGATTCTTGAAGCATTTGCAATAGCATAAAGGAAGGTGGGAAACTATTGTGTCATCAAGAAATGGACAATAAAATCAATATGATTAACATGTAATGGAAAACAAAGGTTAAATCTCAAGATAGTGTCTTATATGCAAATATAATATGTCTTCTGAAAATTTGGGGCAAAACATCACAAACACTCTCATGAGAGGCTAGGGTATGAATTTTCAAATCCAGCATTAATGATGCAAATATTCCTATTACACTCCTTTTATTCTCAATAGCTGAGTTTAATGTGTTTTTAGATTGATTGGTCATTTAACAACTATGTTGTTATTAATAACTACCATAAAAGAGTGAATTTTTTGTAAGCCTGTGGCATTACTTAGAGAAGTTTATAGTATGGGAATTTGTCGATGTGCTTCCCAAGAATTTATATAGCTTGCACTTGACAATAAAATTAAGTTTGTGATAAATCTATTTCTTGAATATCTTATTTCATAATAGCAACTCTTGGCTCTAACATTTATTTGATCTACAAGCAGAAAATTTTGATAAAGTATGTAGCCCTGACGTAGAAAAAAAAACATCTATACAATATCATTTTGACATCACATTGCCAAGAAAAAAAAGGAGAAAAAAATATTATGATAGTCTTACTATAATAGCCTTTACATGATTCGATTTTTTATCAAATAATTGAGCAACTATACAAGGTTAAACATTAATCATTTGTTGACTGGTTAGTGACTTCAAACACTTTCGAGCAACACAAATTATGTGCAAATGTAAAGAAAAATTAAATGCAAATACACAAAAAAAAAAAAAGAGGATAGTGTGTGCTATGATCATAAAAATGAACCTTTTTGGCATGTACTCCACCTAAGGATGGTATTCCCTGATGAATGATGAACTCAGAATCAATTACTCCAACGTTCTTGGTTCGATCACCCTAGAATCCATTAAGCAGATTAAATGTTAATAATATGAATGTATGAAACAATCACACATTTATCAGTAGATTTTAGAAAAACAAGAATAATACAATTTTACCTGGAACATTTCAGGAAAACATAAAAGCAATGTATTTGCTTTTGATAAAAGTATAACATCAAAATTATTCATTGCATGCACCCACTATTATGGATGATGTTTGAAGCATCAAGTTTGACAAGAAATGTGAAATAAAGGATCTTCTTATCAATAAACTAATGTTTGCTCTTTATGGACTAAATTAAAGAGCCCGTAAACTCGATGATATGCTACTTTGACCATAGATTCACATTATTTGATTTCTCAAAGATCCTTCTTAAACATAATTAGTTATCTAGCCTTTATATTAGAACTAAAAATCCATAGTTCCCTTTCATCGCATGCCTCCATAATTAATTAAATCTCAAGTGTAAGGCCTAAGAGATTATCATTAAGGACTTCAGACCAGAGTGACGATATACTAAAGGACACTCATCTTTCATGATGAGATCCTGATATCCAGATTTTAATCAAAGAAAGTCCAAAGGCAAAAGTATAATTCCAATGGTTCAAAGTGAAAAACTAGAATTTTAGTGTATTAGATTTAACAAACAATAAAATTGGCTCAGAAGCACAAAACATGTGCAAAGGCATTTTAGAGATCTTTTTACATGACTTTTTCTGCTGAAAGGCGTGGCATGGCCTTTTTGGTGACTCCAATACACCTTCAAAATGGAAGTATCATCAGGCATATGGGTGGTTATGATATTTGTTATAGGTTATTCAAAATTTTCGAACATGTCAGATATATGACTCAAAATGATCACCAAAGGTTTATTATTGAGGTTAGCATATACAGTAGATGACATTTTGACAAATACATGAAGTGCCTCATATAGAAATCCTCGAGTACTTAGCCTGAGCTCCTGGTCGGATCCTAATTTATTCAAAGAAATTTATCTAGTACAACTATTTATAATTTATTTTATTTTTTTAGTGATTATTTGGTTTACAAACATGCCCGTCTCAAGTTCAAAAAACTTGGGCATATATCTAGAGGAAGGCCAGCAGACAAGTGTTTAGCCCAACTCAAAAATTGATTGAAATATAAATGTGGGTTCTACTTAATATTTTTGTGCTTCATATAAACTCAATTCAAAATTTGATAAAGTTAAGGCTGAAATCTCAGTAATTGATAGAGAAGACCAATGAGGCTCGAGATTCAGGTATTTGGTATGAATTTGACTCGTACTAATCAATGCCAAGTTTCTTAGGCAAACTAAGAAGTTTTGCTTATTAATGAGGCCCAATAATGATCTTACAACTTTGCCATCTAGATAGGAGTTCCTAATTCATTTGTGCTGATATCATTTGAGAATCAATTTTCTTATTGAGAATTGAGCTTTTGAGTGCACAAGATTTACATGAATTTGAGACAGGCTAAAAAGAATGAGATTTACAACCTTATGATTTTAGGGAGACCCAAAAAATAAGTGTCGTTGTAAAATTAACTGAAATTTGGAGCTTGATGCTTTATCTTTAAGGTAGCTAATTGAACTAGAACTTATAAACCCGGTGCAAGTGTTGTCTCTTTGAATTTTAGAGAGTCCTAGAAGCATTGGTCTTATAACACTTTCCTATAAGCAAAACGGTCTAGCAATAGTGGTATGTAGTTTAACAGAAGTCCAATTGGTCTTGATTAGTCAATTGGGATAAAATCTAGGTTATACAACCCCTATCAAGCTTTTAGATCAAAAAAATCTCCCCTACTTTTGATGAATTGTCTTTTGGGTTTGGGTTTGGTGCAATTTTTTGCCATTTATAGGTACCATCAATTCATAGTAGAAATCCACATAATTAGTTATCTCATAATTATAGAGAATATTCTCCTATATTATACTTTTTATTGTTCTTCTTTTGAATATTCATATATATAAACCCATGTATTTGTATTATAATGAAGATAGAATAAAGGTGTAATGCTTTCCGATTCATAATAATGAAACCATAACGTACAATCCTCATAATTTTCTCTAAACATCTTGCCAACGTTGCGCTTATTGATTATTATAGGCCTGTTCTTACAGTTCATTGTAAAAGCAGCCCATTCGTACTCTACTAGTTTCTCCCACTATGAGATTCCCATCTTTGCCATGAATGCTATCATAACTAACATTCTTTGACCATCCATGTCACACTAATGGATATTGAAACCTACTCAATCAAGACTCTCTACCAATATGCTTCATCGACAATCTTCATTGGCACCTCAAATAACATTATTTATTCATGCCTCTATTTACATATCTGCTTCATGTCTTCCCTAATACGGGTCTCATTGCTGACTCTAAATCTAATTCGCACTGTCATGCCATTTGTGAATCAGTTGCACTCCTCTTATGAAAATCACAATCTCTGGGCAATAAAACCTTCAACTAGTTTATGCATGATCACCATTATTTCCGAACTCAAGTTGGCATCTTCTATGTCATCTTGAGTTTGTGGAGGTTGTTACCAAATTTATCAAATGTGCTAACGATTTATAATAGAAATCTTCACGAGTTAATATTTTTATATTTTTTCATTATTGAAGTTATTCCTCTTTAATGTAATTTTTTTTTTTATGGTTTTCTTTTCTTGCTTATAAATAATGAAAGTAAAGATTTAATTAGTTCCACTTCTTTACCTTTAAACACACCCAAAGAACTCAAATGAACTCAATTAACATTATAAGGGCATGCATTAGGTTAAAAATTATCCTACACATTCCAATTTGATGTTTTATAAATTAGGTCAATTGTAATGGAGCATAGATAAGCTAAGTTTGTTTTGACATAGGTTGGGTTACTCAAACAATATAGAATTGGGATTCACTTGGATTCAGTAGTTACATACCACCCACTGTAGGTTGAGATGACCTAGGTTTAACCAAGGGTCTTTATTTTAAGGCATGACTGTTGGTTGAACTAGGTTTACATAAGGGCTATATTCACCGAGGCAACATATAATTGGCTTATGACACCTCATCTAAGTTCAACTAAGGTTAAATCTATCTTAAAAGACCTAGAGCAATAGCCAATTATATTTTACTACATTTATGTTGACCTTTTCGAGTGAGATCTTCACTTCTCTCCTTAGAGCCTAGGGTCTAGCTTTATGTTTTTCTTGTATGACCCTCATAGAGGACTAGTATTGGGCCCACACCATTTAAAAAATTTGAGTCACCTCGTCACTCCTTCGAGTCTCGCATAGGCGGTCCTAAATCCTTGGCATTTTGCTGAGTTGGTTACAACTGACATAAGAAACTTGAATTGAGTTCATATATGAATAGAAGCAACCCCTAGGGGAACCTCTTGCGACTTGAATTCTCCTAACGCTGCACTTTGCGCACGCATCGCACCACTCACGATTTTGACTTAATTTGACTTCTCGTTGGCGAACTCATCCGGACAACCCTGAATGAAGAAATGAACCACACAGACATGTCTGGGACGTTGACTTTAGCTTGGAATGACACTCATATCACTAAGGTTCCGCGCGCAAACAATTAACACGAAAATCAATGCACATTTTTTTTAATTAACAGGGTGTGGGCCCGGGCTCAACCCAAGTTCAACTCAAAAGCGATTTGGGCTGGACCCGGGCTGAACAAGGGTTAAACAATTTTGAATTTTAAATTTTCAAATTTCAAATGAGTCATTAATTTCAACCTAATTAAATTCACTTGGACGTTATTACCAGTCAAATAAAACTCCTCTGTGTATGGAAAACAATTAATCCTCCGCCAATTGCTTCAAGTAACGGCTCCCTTGGCTATACAATTCCCCGCTCCTATTCTAAAGAAGACGCCCGCCTTCTTCCTGGCCTCCTCTTCTCAATTCGGCTCTCCCACTCGCCTCACCCGCTCTGTGAACCGAGGCGCTCCTCTGCTCGCCCGCTCCTCCGTTGCGACTCGCCTCCCTCATTCCTCGCTCGACCGAACTCCCTCTTCCTCTCTCGAGCCCGACTCCCTCCTTCCTCGCTCGACCGAAGAAGCCCTCAACTCCTCCCTCTGTGCCAGAAACGCTCGTCTCCTCCCTTTGTGCAGAAGACCGTCGCATCCCCTTTCTCTCGACACCGAAGCCACTCGCCTTACCGTTTGCTCTCCTCTCTGCACTGCGACCAAATCACTTGGCTCCCTGAGCAAGACCCTAAAGAAGGCATTCAAGTTCATCAAAGGTTTGTGCCCTCCTAAAAAAACCTGTCTTGATTAGGCTTGCTAATCCTATTGCGTTTGGTGTTTTTGTTGAGCTCATATTCAATGATGGTAAAAAAAGATAGGCTTAGTATGTTTTTTTCAAGGTAGCTGCATCAAAAGGTACACCATTTTTTTTTCTTTCCTTTTTTATGATCCTTCTTATGTCTTTTCTTTGCATGTATTTCATTCGATATTACTGCTTGCATAACTTGTTATGGCTATACAATTCCCCGCTCCTATTCTAAAGAAGACGCCCGCCTTCTTCCTGGCCTCCTCTGCTCAATTCGGCTCTCCCACTCGCCTCACGCGCTCTGTGAACCGAGGCGCTCCTCTGCTCGCCCGCTCCTCCTCTGCGACTCGCCTCCCTCATTCCTCGCTCGACCGAACTCCCTCTTCCTCTCTCGAGACCGACTCCCTCCTTCCTCGCTCGACCGAAGAAGCCCTCAACTCCTCCCTCTGTGCCAGAAACGCTCNTCCTGGCCTCCTCTTCTCAATTCGGCTCTCCCACTCGCCTCACCCGCTCTGTGAACCGAGGCGCTCCTCTGCTCGCCCGCTCCTCCGTTGCGACTCGCCTCCCTCATTCCTCGCTCGACCGAACTCCCTCTTCCTCTCTCGAGCCCGACTCCCTCCTTCCTCGCTCGACCGAAGAAGCCCTCAACTCCTCCCTCTGTGCCAGAAACGCTCGTCTCCTCCCTTTGTGCAGAAGACCGTCGCATCCCCTTTCTCTCGACACCGAAGCCACTCGCCTTACCGTTTGCTCTCCTCTCTGCACTGCGACCAAATCACTTGGCTCCCTGAGCAAGACCCTAAAGAAGGCATTCAAGTTCATCAAAGGTTTGTGCCCTCCTAAAAAAACCTGTCTTGATTAGGCTTGCTAATCCTATTGCGTTTGGTGTTTTTGTTGAGCTCATATTCAATGATGGTAAAAAAAGATAGGCTTAGTATGTTTTTTTCAAGGTAGCTGCATCAAAAGGTACACCATTTTTTTTTCTTTCCTTTTTTATGATCCTTCTTATGTCTTTTCTTTGCATGTATTTCATTCGATATTACTGCTTGCATAACTTGTTATGGCTATACAATTCCCCGCTCCTATTCTAAAGAAGACGCCCGCCTTCTTCCTGGCCTCCTCTGCTCAATTCGGCTCTCCCACTCGCCTCACGCGCTCTGTGAACCGAGGCGCTCCTCTGCTCGCCCGCTCCTCCTCTGCGACTCGCCTCCCTCATTCCTCGCTCGACCGAACTCCCTCTTCCTCTCTCGAGACCGACTCCCTCCTTCCTCGCTCGACCGAAGAAGCCCTCAACTCCTCCCTCTGTGCCAGAAACGCTCGCCTCCTCCCTTTGCGCAGAAGACCGTCGCATCCCCTTTCTCTCGACACCGAAGCCACTCGCCTTACCGTTTGCTCTCCTCTCTGCACTGCGACCAAACCACTTGGCTCCCTCACTCCTCCTGCAAGCTGAGCAAGACCCTAAAGAAGGCATTCAAGTTCATCAAAGGTTTGTGCCCTCCTAAAAAAACCTGTCTTGATTCGGCTTGCTAATCCTATTGCGTTTGGTGTTTTTGTTGAGCTCATATTCAATGATGGTAAAAAAAGATAGGCTTAGTATGTTTTTTTCAAGGTAGCTGCATCAAAAGGTACACCATTTTTTTTTTCTTTCCTTTTTTATGATCCTTCTTATGTCTTTTCTTTGCATGTATTTCATTCGATATTACTGCTTGCATAACCTGTTGTGTTGAGTTTGTCTATTTATGCATCTTCATAGTTTAGCAAGTTGAGCTTCTATGCACCAAGAGCATAAATGAACAATTTCTGATAATTTACCATGTCTTCAGTGGGTTAAAGAAGTTGGTGCCCTTATATATATACATAACCCGTCCTTCATCAATCTCAGTTACATTGCTTTTTATACCCGCATGAAATTAGAAAATGAGCGAATCACCTGATGGTTTGGTCATTTGGAATTATCATGTGATTTATCTCCATATTGAAAATTAGGAAAATTGCAAAAGGAATATTAGAGGGATGTATCTTGAAATACTAGTTTCTATTTGTTTGGTATGCGGCTTTTTCTGCAACAACAATACAATAAAAGCTATGCATACTCTCTCAACTCTTATGAAGAAGCAAGCCAGGGAAAATAATGATTGATTGCTTTGATAGAATTTTATCTGATGTGGGGTAATAATGGCAGAAGCATTCACATTTGCACATTCGCCGCCCAACTCTTATATATATTTACATTTATGACACCCTACCCTACGCATGAGATGTATAAAACTTATTGCAATTTTGGGTAGGAAGTTGAATGTCACTTTTGATTATTTAGGTGTTGTTTTACTCACTGTTTTAAAGGCATCAAACCCATCATTTGGGGGCCATTTTACTCACTGTTTCTCATTGTCTCAAAGGCATCAAATCCATCATTTGGGGGTTGTTTTATTCACTGTCTCAAAGGCATCAAACACATCATTTAAGGTTGTTTTACTCACTGTTTTAAAGATTTTAAAGCCATCATTCGGGGGTTGTTTTACTCATTGGAGCCTCTAAAAAAATGTTTTGTGAGTTAATAAAGGTTGTTTGGAATCATTGATTGTTGTTTGGACTCATATAGTGGATGTTTGGGCTTATGTAAGTGTTGTAAGTTTTGTTTGGGCTCATGTTATTGTTGTTTGGAGTGTTTGAGAGCCGTAGGAGAGCTGTAAAAAGCTGTTGTTTGGGTTTAAGAGCTGTAGGAGATCGTAGGATCACCGTATAAGCTTGTTAGTTGCTGCCCGGAACTGTAGGAGGTCGTAGGATCACCGTTTAAGCTTGTTAGTTGCTGCCCGGAGCCGTAGGAGGTCGTAGGATCACCGTATAAGCTTGTTAGTTGCTTCCCGGAGCCTTAGGAGGTCGTAGGATCACCATATGAGCTCACTAGTTGCTGCCCGGAGTCGTAGGAGACCGTAGGATCACCGTGTAAGCTTGCTATTTGCTTCCCGGAGCCATAGGAGGTTGTAGGATCTGGAGACGTAGGAGGTTGTAGGATCTGGAGACGTAGGAGGTCGTAGGATCATCGTGTAAGCTTGCTAGTTGCTGTCTGAAGCCGTAAGAAGCCTTAGAATCACCTTCTTGGAGTTCCTAGCTGCTGTTACAACTTGTTTTCTGCTTTTTACATTAGAATTACTGTTTCTCCCTTTTTCTGCAAATTTATTTAAATTTCCTGCAAATTATATTATGTTTTATGAGCTAATCATACAGCGGGAACAACAGTAGCAGATACGCTAGTTACGCTGGTACATTTTATTTATTGTCATTTTTATCACTGTAACTTTGCTATAATATATCATGCATGTCTGATTGCGATTTCATTTTCAAAACAAACAGTTTTTTCAAAAGTTAAACAACATTTTTAAAACAAAAAAAAACAAAACACGTACTTTTGAATTTACGGAAGTCCCTCGGATGAGGTAACCCACGGTTGGTAACGAGATTTCCCCAGTTTAAATGAGCTTAGCAACTCAATTAGATTAAGTAAATTCAAAAAAATAATGGTACCGGAACGAGAGAACAATGGGTTTCTAGACGGTGTCGCTCTAATCAACTTTAACCCCCCACAATGCTTGAATGACAACAAAGCCAAAACTTTGAAACACACCTGGTAAAATCTTTTAAATCTTAGACTTTAGGACTACTACTTCGACGAGGAGCCTGGAGCCAGCTTTGTGGGCAGCACGACAAGGAGTTTGGATCGAGCAACAAGAGGATTTTCTTCAGCAATCTCTCTCCTTAGTCTAAATAATAACCAATAGAACTTTGAGGTAGCTCACCCAACCCGACGTAAATCTTCACACCCTCTTTAGGCTCCTGCACAATCATATTGTGCAGCGTAAATTCTAACTCGTATTAGGTTCTGAGGTTGTCGTGTACCACGACGTAAGCTCTCTTATCTCTGCACGCTATTTGCATAATCGAATATTATGCAAATGTAAGTCCCAAATAATAAAATTGACAAGATTAAACACCTAAATAACATTGTCTCCAAAACTCAGTCACACATTAGGATAGTTTAGGAGATCGTTGAGGTTTCTCCTCGGGATCTATGACATCCTAACTTTTCCTTTCTTTGAACTCCTAAAAATAATTATTCATATTTGAGCCACTCTCACTTACTTTTTCACGTCCTACCGTGAAAATCTAAACCTGAAAATCTTGAAGACTAGTACCTCTGATCATTATTGAGAGTTTTCTCAAGTGATCCCAGTCATTTGTTATGTAATTAACTACAGGGGTTTGCCTCTATAGGGAAATTGGAACCCAGGTAAAATAGACTCTATTTAATTTTTGTATTAGATAAGGGAAACTTGTCAGTCACACATAAAAGGTTCGCAGATCAAACGGATGTCACAAATCTCTTTATTTGCAAGATTGGGTCTATCGCCAAGATATACACTCATCTATCGGAAATGTGTAATATTCATGTTATCAGATACGATTATGTAAATTATTGGATGAATGAGAGCCTTTTAGTCTCATTTTTTTAAAATTAAAATATACTACTTTCAAAACCCAAATTATATATCTTTTATATTAAATTAAATTTCAAAAATTATTTTCAACTTTCAAAAATTTAACTGACAGTTCACTAAGCTTATTAGCTCAAATCAAATAGGCTAAATGACCTCAAAAACTAATTGAGCCACACAAGACTAAGCTCAAGTCCTATTTAAAGTGAAGGGATCGAATGGAGTCTATGAACTAAGTTGATTTTGGTTCAGATAAACAAAGGAGCATCATAAACTAAAGCATGACTAGGCCTAGGTATTTTAATGTTTAATTAACTTTGAGCAGTCCACATAGGTATTTTGATGTCTAAGTTCAACTAAGGTTAAATCTATCTTAAGAGACAGAGCAACAGTTTATTAAATTTGACTAGGTTCACCAAGCTCACTAGCTCAAATCAAATGGGCTAAATCACCTTTAAACTAATTATGCCACACAAGACTAAGCTTGAGTCCTATTTAGTCAAGGGGTCTAATGGTGTCTAAGAACTAAGTTGATTTTGGTTCAAATAAACGAAGAAGTACCATAAACTCAAGCATGACTAAGGGTCTGCTTGAAGTGATTGCAGCATTTTAAAAAGGTGATTGTAAAGTGGTGGCAGAGACGGCAACTTCGATATGTATGTGGGTAAGATCTCCAGGTCGTTGCCTTCAGTTGAGCAACAAGGTAAACAANAGACACACGATTGGACTTCCTCTTCCTCCTCACGCTCAATCTCGACTCCCTCCCCCCGCTCAGCTCGGAGGTTTCCTCGCGTTCGATCCCGCTCGACAAGAGCGCTCGACTTCTCCCCATTGATCCGAAACCTNTTGCATGTTGCTTCTTGCAAAAGCATTCAACATGTTCATACCGGAACTAAGATCCTCATTATTAAGTTGTGAGATAAAGAGCCAATGTATTTCAGCATATGTCAACTAGTGGTAGCAAAATAAACATTCTGGTTGCAAATAGAGTTCAAACAGGTTGATTATTGAAGAAGATTAGGGGTTTATTTGTAAAACGGGAATATTGAAAAACTTTAGGGCTTTTGAAATAAGGGGTTGAACGAACGGGAATATTTAGTTACCAAAAGAATTCAAACAGGCTGATCATTACAGAAATCTTATGAAATAAGGGGTTGAACATGGTGTTGACCTCATTTTTAGTGAGGTCTTAGTCTCCTACTCTTAGAACCTAGGATCTAGCTTTAGAAGTTCTTATTGACCATTCTAGCAGACTAGCAATGGAGCCCACCTCCCGTAGAACTTCAAGCCACTTCTTGACTCATTTTTGTGAAGAACTCGTGTGGTTCCCAGCACTCAACTTCTAGTTGCAAGGGCTAAGGACCAACATGCAGAGAGCCTGAAAATGAGTTCCTATAGGATCAAACAGCCTTAAGTGAACCCTTTGAGACTCGATTATTCGCGAATGTTGTAATTCACACAGTCACTGCACCACACACGACTTTGACTTGATTCGACTCGCCCGTCAGCGAACTCGTCCGGATGACCCTGAATGACGAAATAGACTGCACCAACGCGTCTGGAACGTCGACTTTAGCTAGAAAGGACACTCATATTTCTAGGGTTACACACGCGCACATATGACACGGAAATCGATGCACGATAGCGGGCGTGGGCCCGGGCTCAACCCAGGTTCATTTCAAGTTTGACTTGGACTAAATATGAACTAAGCCCGGGATAATTATTTCTGCCCACAAATCATAAATTTTAAATTTCAAATTTCAAATTTCAAATATATCATTAACTCCACATATAATGAAGATTAATTCTTTTCCAATTAAATCACTTCCCCTGAGGGAAACTAATCAATTCCCCGCCAAGGTAACGGCTCCTTTGATCAATTTGGTTCGCCCCTATAGGAACGTCGGCTTCTNAATTTCTACAAGAAAAAGAAGCTCTAAATGCTTAAAAATTTGCACTAAATGTAATCTAAATTTTGCTACAAAAGCCTCAGTTCATCAACATATTAGTTGACATAACGATCCATCATAGACTAAATCAAATAGGAGGCATGAAGCAATTGATTTTTACATGATTAGCATAACTCAGTGCAGAAATTCTAACGATGGACCATTGTTTTTAAAATTTATTTCAAAAAAGCGCATATTAATTGTAGTCAACGGGCATAGCACAAGGAAAATAGAAATATTGACGATTGATAATAAATTAATAAAGTCAAGATCTACAAGAACAGAATGTTGAGAGATAAAAGAAAAAAAACGACTCTCCTAATCAAAATTCATAGTCAAAGAGATAAGTACATCACATCATTATATACTAAAAGTACATAAAGATTAAACAGTAAAAACATTATTCATAATGAATAAGCTTGTCAACGCTAGTTGAGTTGATTTTATAGACATCTTTCTCGATTCTTTCATGCAAAGTAATGAAGTATTAAAACTTGTTTTGTACAAATCCTTTTGCTTAACTTCTACCCAACTCCAAAAAACACATAAGAAAAAAAAGAAAAAAAGAAGAAAGTTCTATAAACTTGCATCCATTTCAACCTTTTGCTCGCACCCTTCATTAATTTTACCTACTTGTCTTTTCGGCGCTTCTTCTGGCACTTTATTTAACAAGCCAAAATCAAAGACCCATTTTTCACGTCTAATATTAAAAAAATTCTAACTCTAATCACCCCTAAAATATAATCAATCCTAAGAATATCCTCCAAATTTTGCTAAATAACCATTTTAAATTTACATTTTTATCATGCTCAACATGACTATCACCAATTATTTACCATTAATTCAACTCTCAAATTCAAACAGCATAAATAAATATCAAAGAAGCTTCAATATTTTAAATGCCCAAACTAAAACGAGAATATATATCCTCTTCTCTACCTAAAAGAAAAAACATTCATGATTGTATATTATACTGAAAGACGTTACAAATGATAGAGAAAAGAGACAAAAGGTCAACAAGAACAAGCAGTTATAAAACTATATACATCATAATATTAAACCTAATAACCATTTCATTGGAGGAATATATATATATATATATAT